>WNLI01029901.1:0-11595 GCA_025802215.1 Wirenia argentea
AGCTCACCCTCTAGAACGGTAAACAGTTTTTTATTTTCATTTTTATATTTTTCTGATTATTTTGGCATCAAAAGTGCGCTGTTACGCGAAATTGTGACCTCTGTGTATTGTATTTTGCTAAAAAGTATGGCCTAAAGGGGCCTATCAGTTGTCACGCACTTGGACCAGCTTGTTTCCCGCCAATTCGGGTGGGGTGATTCAGTCCGCAAACCGTGCCGACGAAACTGTCGATGAGTAAGGTAGTGATAATTTGTTAAACAATGTTGTAGTAAATGAATGTTTTTTGTTGTAAAAATGTACATAATATAATATGTTTAGTGTATTAGAATGTGTGTGTGGTATGTTAGTATGTGTAGATACAGTATGTGTCGACATCATCATCAACAACATGCATAATTTAGGAGTTCCATTTGTGTAAAATGTAAGTATATGTAAATTTATGTTAATATAGAGGTAGAATGCTTCGGTAACAACAATGTAGCATTAGATGTAAACACATGCGTTTATTTGCAGGTATACGAATCACTAATACAAGTGAAGTGGCATGAATTACTATACTGCTATAACATCAGCTAGGCTTATAGACTATACAGTAGGATTGTGAATGCTAGATGTCCTTGCTAGTGTTTCTCATAGTTTGAAGGTCAAGCTCATGGCATTGGACTATCTTTCTGGGCTAAGATAGCTCAGTTGGTAACATGTAGGATTTGTAATGGCAAGGGCGTGGATTCTAGTCCTGGGTGGTGCATTATTCAATTGGGGTTCTTTCTTGGTGTTCCCTGTATACATGTATCTTTCCTAGCCTCAGTTTACAAATACTGGTACAATCGGAACAAATTTACAGTGTAAATTGACTCTGATTGTACATAAACACGGGTTACGTATAGGTCGGGATGTAAAGCTGTGCATATAATTATTAAAATTATTATACCTACGACGTTAAAGGCTCATGGTACATTTGATGCTTTCCTCACGTCTTCCATTGCATGATCATGATGAAAGAACGACATTTGGCGGATCATGAGGTTCAAAAATTCAGTATGTCACATTACTTTTTTACCTTGACGTTTAGAGTGGAGCTGCTGAAGTTACCCCAGAATATTGCATGCAGATGCAGATTGTAGAAAATGTGAGTAAACAGCCAAATGCCTTGCACGCTAATGGTGCGTTAAAATTTTGCACACAAATGGTGCTCAAATCCCTTACCGTCCCTGCACTCTAATGCTAAAAAATGCACATTATATATGAAGTTCACATTGCAATGCAATATGCCTTTTTCCTTACATTATTTACATTATGTTGTTCTATATGGTTTGTTATGGTATTGGTATAATTTATATTAATATATACAGTATATGTAACAGTATTAAAGCTTGCTATATCTGACAAATGTCGGTTTATGCACAGATCACACCCTGCTATTGCAGCTAAGGTTTAATAAGAAAATATAAGAATTAAAAAAAAGCATTACATATCACGTTGTTTAACTTGTCACTATAGAATGGAATCGGTATGCAAATACTATGCATGGGGAAAAATCCTTATATATGCACTAACGAACATTATTTACCGGAATTGTATGAAATTTCTATACCAATTGCAGAAGTTCATCAGATCGGTAGTTTTTCATAATATGAAAGTTTATAGTATCAGGATCACTCATTTTTATCGCTATCTGACGTTTCGTCGTCTCGTACGGAAGACTTTCACAAGATGACACGTGGCTGTTTGGACGTCACTATCCGGGTCTACATGGGGTCGTAGAGGTAACTGAGACGGTGGCCCTCGTCACGGTTTAGATTTGCTGTTTTTCATATCCAGATCGACTCTTTTACCATACTCTTAGATCAACTCGACTCATAAGGGCTGACCCTTTTCTATACCGGTATATGCTTACACGCATATATTTTGAAAAAATATAGGCAATATGAAACAGCATTAATTATTCCTATATTTGATATGTGAATAGATAGGCTACAATAGTTGAAAACGATGCCATTATGTTACATTAATAAAAACTGGATTTTATGTACTGTCTGTCATTCACAGTGTAAAGCAATTAAACATACCGTTTTATGTACGTACAGTAATTTTATGTTGATTGTGTTATGTCCGGTGTACTGCACTCCTAATTTGGCATCCTAGGACCTTTAAAAGAGTAAAATGTGTCCAAATTTTCTAGCCATAGTTACCAATGTTATGATAATGACATATTGAATAATTTCCAATCAAATATCATGATAATGACTATGTGTTATGTGATGCATGTGTTGCGGTACGTGTGTTAATGTGGTACGGTGGGTGACGGCAGGCGGATGGCGGCCCTCACCAACTCTCAGTGGCTGAGTGGGCCAAACAGCCCCTCTTTTCTCTCTGCTGCGCCGCCCCCCGAAAACCGCCGGTCACCTTGTTACAGATCGACGAGAACTCCGGTTCCATCGGACGCTCCACCAAGAGTAAGATCATCACCGACACGGCGAGTCAGTTGTATGGCACGTTTGTGTCCTCTTCTGATTCAGGACAGGTACGGCGCAACGTGACGGAAACGGGTGATTTTTGGTTTCCGGGATCTTTTATTTTAATTTTTTTAATTTTGGATATGAACCAGGTGGTTCACATTTCCCTCTCCCCTAACATTTTGGGAAGTGCTACCTTTTGGCTCCGTCAATAGAGTACCCAAGTCACACGTCATTTCCATGGCAACTGGATCTTAAAAAACAAAGCCACCTCCCATAGTTCAATTCGCCGTAGCTTGTAACATTTGGTAGGGAATTTTCACGTTTGAAAATTTTTATTTCCCATCCATTGGCCACATCGAGGATACCAAATCCAACACAAGTTGTGTAGAACCAGTTACCATGGATATGTCGTAGGATCGTAGCTTGACCATTCTGTTGTATCGTTGAGCAAGGTAGCAGTGAGTGAATTGGCAAATATTTGTACAGAGTAATCATAAGTCTGAACTCTTTGAATAATTTTTTTCATGGCAGCAGATGTAAACAACATGGCTCCACAATTGGTCAAGACTATGATCACCATGTATATTACTTTATTTTACGTTTATATAGTTAAGTTATCTAATCAGTAAACTATCAGGAACTTGGTAGCACATTCCAAGATGTTAAATTCCATAAATCGTTCCAGGCCGCACTGATAAATTATGATAAAATACCTTTGATGGACAATGTCAGACATTGTAAATACGCCCGTCCATCAAAAATCGCCGCTAATTGCAGTTTTTCGCATGGTGTTATGTGAAAATTACCTGCGTATCTTACTAAGGGCACTTAGTTTGTAAAAGTAATGCAGCAGAGTTTGTAAATTGGGTAATACTGTTACATTAGTCGGTCGTAAATGCCAGCTAGACAATCAATGCCGCGTGACATAGTCATATGACTGATGAGTCCATACTCGCAATGTTGTTTTAGCATTTAGAACAATATAAATTTATTAGTGTGACCGGGAACAATGGATTGAAACACCATTGAGTTACACCAACCTCCGCCTTCCTGCTTTTACTGATATCGATGAAATCTAAGTGAATTATTCCAAAATTAATGTGATTGTTATCTGACCACCAAATCTTTCAACAAACCTGTCCATGTCTGTTTTCCCCCACCAACTAACTTTCAGCCAGTTTACATCTACAATGTTCATCGCGCCAGCCGTGGCTGTGGTGTATTGTTAACCCGCTGAATTCAAATCGTATCATCTTGGACTTATCTCGGATCACACTGGTGCCTTGAAACTTACTATATCTAGTGTCAGTTTTGAGTATGTCCTTTTGATCTACAAACCACGATTACGTTTTATACCTGTAATAGTTTAATAAATAATAACCATCTACCAATGTCATGGAAGTCATTTAAAGCAAATGTATATGAATAAATTTGGTTACGGTTTTATTTTTTAGCTTGTAATATTTATTATTTTGATTTCGCATATTTTAGGTGGAACTGGAATGACTGGAGTTTCCCTCGAAGGACATGGGATTAATTTTTTTCAAATTTAATTTTTCTATATTTTGTTTGCAGGTGACAATGGAAATTAAGCCTTTCACTGCCATATTAAATTAATTCCATCTTATCAACTTTAGTCGAAGTTCGCAGTGAAAGGGTTAATCAAATTATCCAATGTACTACTGTATTGAATCCTGCAATGAGACACCTCCAGCGGGGTTTGTGCGGTTTATAAAGGCGTAGTCATATTTTTATTTTGGTGAAGTTAGTAAGTGTGTGTGATTGGTACATGGTATTTTGTTGGGATGAATTAGGCTACAGTATGTATTTATGATATATATATTTTTGTTTTTATCTTTGTTTCATTTATTATATTTTTATAGCCTGTATGTACTATCACATAACTTATGTTTTGTACCAGTGCCATTGTCAGATGTTACAGGTTCGAGTTTTTCCTGTGTTACTGGAATGCCATTGATTTTGCAGCAGTAAATTTGGGTGAATTTATGTAATGGAAGATTGAATATTTCCTGCTCACCTCTGGTGGTTTTCACCATTACTCGGGTTATACTCACCATACAGTACACATTCGATGATTCGGCCACTTTGGGTCTCAACAGTCAGCCCATGTTTCTGAGATTACCTTACTAAGGCTAACTATGATACGCCACACAAACTTGTATTTATACTCTGGCATACACAAATTAATGTCATAGTAGAGTCAAATACAGTTTTGGCAAATTGGCATACTGCCTATGGCCTACTGTTTACAAGACGGTGTGGGCCGGGGTCGTACCAACGTCGTCTATGTGTGATTGTTATTGACGCCAGCGACTTTTCCCACTCAGCCACCGCCACCACACAGTATCGCAGCTGTCTGTCCATGCGCTTCAATTTAACCAACTAGGACTCTCCACGGGATGCTGTTTTAATATTCCGTAGTCTGTACACTGTGTAATCATATTCAGAATGTATCGTTTACCTTCCATATCTTTCCCTTTCATTTATTTTTCTATAAATAACTCAATCTCTGATATTATTTTTTTGTAATAACATTTTTTACTTTCTTTGCGGTTTCAGGGGACCCTCATCCAATATAAACCATAACTTTTTATTATTGTAGTTTTTAACAGCTATAACATAATACTACAGTATATTGAAAACATTAAAATCTAAATACATTGAAAAAGATATTTTCTGTACTGTCCTTTAGACTGTAATTAATTGTGAACTAAAACTATCCATTTGAAGATAAAGCATCATTGTGTTTAATTTTCATATTTATTATGCCTTGCTGGTTTATTACACATAATTATAGCCTATGTAGGAAAATGTTAGCATAACAAAGCAATTTGTAAATATAAATTTGTCTGAATTAAAAGAAAATCTTCAAATTACAGTAGCTTAGTATTTAGTATTACCAATTTTTGAAATAAAATTGATGTTAACAAATGTAACTGCGTACATACATGTTATAACTATTGATAAGATGTTACTATGTACATACATCCAAGGTTCCAAAATGCTAATGTATAAGCAGCGTTCACGCTGCACGCTTATTTCGTGCCAAATGCGCGAATTTGTGTTATTTTGACGAGTAAAATTTGTCAATGGCGCGAACTTTGGCACTTACAAAACATCTATTACTTCTGAAATCCTGCAGCGCAATTTCACTTACTTGGAAAGCATTGCATCGTAACAAATTTTGCGGTTCTTCAAAGAGAAATTTCATTTCCTGGTTTGTCAAACCCCGTAAAGGCCGGAATTTTACGAAGCTGACATCGTGATCGCTGGTTGACCAATGAAATCTTACCAACGAGGAAGTGAACAAACATTGATAATGTCATTGGCTGAATACATCAATCAGAATTATTACAAATTTACAACTCACTACAAAAATCTGAGTGAAAACAATAAAATCGCCATATTGCCCAATCATGTTTTAATGTCTACAAATGTTTTGCCGATAAAATTCCGAAAAAATTCCGAAAAAATTATAAAAAATTCTACAAAATTGAACAATTTTAACAAAATCAAAAAAAAATCAAAAAATAAAAAAAAATGCGAAAAATCGAAAAAATTCAAAAAGATCAAAAATGTCTGAAAAAGTGAACAAAAATTGAAAAAATATGACAAAAATCGGAAAAAGTGAAAAAACCGAAAAAGTTCAAAATGTCTCCTTAAAATGGTAGCACTATTTTTGGCACATACTGATTTAGGTCCAGGGTGAACGCTGGTGGTAACGTTTGTTTACAGGCAACATCACCAATTTTTCACATTGCACACAATCATCGTCTGTACATGTATTCTTATGGCCTTATACAAAAAATTCTTCTACCACCAAGAAATTTCTCAGTGCAGCTCCGGTCGGCGAGGGATCTAAAGATTTGAAACATGTTATGCATTTAATTGTTTGGCATTCCACAGTGGTGGTTGTGATAATAGCACTGTAGTCTGCACACTATCATCATACTCTACATATTAATAGAATAACCTCTCTTGTTATTTGCGTGATAGTATTTGTAAAACAATTGATGATTGTGAGAGTAATGTGTATCTTATGCATGCTACTATACAAATCTATGTACCGTATACATACGATGTAATACAGGGTAGGACAACTGCCACGTCGTGATAGATACGTAAGCTTGATTCAAACCAAAATGTTTGAATTTAATAATTTCCCAATTGTGTCTTGCCTATAATTTAAACACAAATTCTGTAATACAATTGCGATCTTCGGCGATAATTTATTGGAGATTATTATAATAAGAGACATGGCACACCATACGTACACCATAATGGTAGTAGATATTTTGTCGAATGATACTCCTTGCCGACACCATAACAGGTTTGATTTTTTGTTTGATAAAACGCCTTACGGACACCATTACGGTGGTAGATATTTTGTAGAATGATATGCCTTGTGGACACCATTACGGTGGTAGATATTTGTCATGTGATACGCTTTGCGGACACCATATGCCTTGCGGACACCATAACGTTTACCTTGCGGACACCATAACGGTAGATATTTTGTGGGATCATATGCCTTCCGGACACCATAACAGACAAAGAAGTGGGCGAGTACTTTTAATCGCACTCCATATACCATGTATTATACGGGCGATTTCCTTGTTACACCCGACACCAAACATATACACCGTATATCAGTCAGAATAATAACAGACTCCCCAGATGCCACCCCCAGACACCATATAATGGTGGTAGATATTTTGTGTAATGATACACCTTTCGGACATCATAACAGTCAATTGTGTAATACGCCCCCACTGACACCATAACGGTGGACTGGGAGATATTTTGTGGTATCATATGCGTTGCGGACAACATAACGGACACCTCACGGACACCATAACAGACACCTTGCGGACACCATAACAGACACCTTGTGGACACCATAACAGACACCTTGCGGACACCATAACAGACACCTTGCGGACACCATAACGGATGCCTTGCGGACACCATAACGGACCCCTTCAGGACACCATAACGGATGCCTTGCGGACACCATAACGGACGCCTTCAGGACACCATAACGGATGCCTTGAGGACACCATAGTGAACACCTTACACACATCATAATGGACGCCCTTAGGACACCATAACAGTGGTAGATATTTTGTGGGATCATACGCCTTGCGAACACCATAACGGACGCCTCGCGGACATACAGTAACGGTGGTAGATATTTTGTGGGATGATATCTGTCAATAAGCGGTGGAGTCACGCAGGGTAATGGTGCCGAGTTCTATTGATTGTAGTCATTATCACAGTGGTTAGTGTATATCCGATGGTCTATGTATAACATCGTCTGCCGAGCTATTCGCATGCTATCGGCCGCGCGGTATCGGTCGTAATGTTCCCGCCCGCGCTATACCGCCGCCGCTAAGGTAGCTATAACAGTTACTCAGTTACTCCTCAATCATTTGTGTCGGGACTGATTATCTGGAGCTGTCTGCGATATTGGCTCGTTTATATATACTGTATGTGGTTGATAGTACCGAGTAATTAAATTGTATTTATTAGTACATAATTATGTGGTGTGTATTGGACATGTTATTGGTCGTTTGATGTAGTTTTACATTTTTAATAGTTTTAATTATTATGTATGATGGATACTGTAGTGTATACAGTCTTCTGTTGTGCTATATTTTTTCTTAGTATAACAGTCTCCAACTAAACCAGTTCGCATTCTTGGAACTTAACCTACTCTGCAGTCGGCACCATCGTAAGTAATACATATTCCTAGCTAGGCGTGATGTTAGAGCTTCCATGACCTTGTTTTTGTGTATATACTAGGTATTTTTAGTGTTTCTAGATGACTTTGAGCTGCTGAATCTAAATCTGGCGAAGGGCTAAAGATTCGAGGAGCATTTTTGTCCAAATGACAAATTGAGTTCTCATGCTGCCATAAGTCATCGTGTCCATTCACAGCTGAGGCTGTGGTTAATGGATATCCTACCTTGCTCAAGGCCACATGAATACTGAATAGTTTAGGTTTATGACTTAAACCCACAACCTGTCACCTTGGCGCCACCACCTTTCCAACCCACGACACCCTCATTACAAGCATGATGAGCTAGCTCTCAACAGAACTATCTGCCAATGTATGGTACATAATTATGTTGGTAGCACATAACAGTCAGATCATTTATATACTCGAGAGTCAAGACCGATGTTATCGTAACATGTCCACATTCTTCGAACATTTTCATTTGATTATATATATATGTAGGCTAGTATGTATTGTATATGTATAGTATACAGTAATTGTTATATCGTAGTTGATTATATAATATATTGCTAATATATATAATATTGTATTGTATATGGATAATGATTTGTTTACCAGGATATAAAAGTCATTTATAGTATAGTGTAGAGACTAATAATACAGCATGAAACTCAGGGAATATACAGTACAGATACACGTTACACAATGGTGGAAAGTAATAAATTTATATATTTATTGTGTACGTGACTATTATTATGTGTAGTATATTATTTTGTGTTTGATTGTATAGTATGTAACCGTAATCTGTGGTGTCATCGTGGATGGAGATCGCTATATTGGTATACCAGCAACTTAAGATATGTTTACACTATAAAAATGTAACTACACTCGTGAGCGTTTACACTATTGTTCGTAGGCTTACACAGTTTTACCTTTTAGTGTAAAAACACAATAAACATACAGAAAGTTTACTGCGGCCCATGACAAATTGCTGGTTACAACAAAAGCCGTTGACATACCAAAAAATAGGGTCCGAGCTAGCTCGGACGCGGTCCAGTTCGAGACACATCAAGCCCACTTTGATCCGAGCTGGCCCGAATCAAACCGGGCTGTTTTAGTACCCGTCCAGATGTGGATTTTAGCGAGCTAGCTCGGACTGGTTCAGTTTGTCGCGGCAATGTGTCAACGGCTTACCGGCCGATCCGAGCTAGCCCGGACCGGATTCTCCTGATCACGTACTCGCAGAGTTACGTCCCTTTGAATATCAAGGTCATGGCCGATCGATCGATATCAACCTATCAGGGCGCGCATTTCCACGGCGATGTGTCAACGATGCAATTTTCCAATCCGATCTAGCCCGGATCGACCAGAAACCGAGCTAGCTCGGTTTGGTCCGAAACAGGGTTGGTATGTCAACGGCTAAACCTGGTGGTGTAATAGGGGACAAAGGAATACCAGAAGACTGAAATTGAAAATATATAAATCGGTGATATGACCAGTGTTATTATATTGTGCAAAAATCGGGGCTTGAGCGAACGGAAATGAGGATGTTGAGATGGCTAGCGGGTATCAGGTTGAGGGAGAGAAAGAGAAATGAGGACTTTACGAGACGATTGGGTGTTGTAAATATCTGTGAATAGGCGAGAGAATGCAGATTACGATGGTACAGTCGTGCGATGACCATGACAATCTTGGGGAAAAGAAACAGAAGAAGATAAAAACTGCGGTGGATGGATGTTGTGAGTGCGGACATGCAAGACGTGAACGTAACGACAGGCCTAACCATAGAAAACTTTGGCGACAATACACTCGGGTGGTGGACCCAGAAGGAAAGCCAGACATACTACCGCAAAGGTGAGCAAGGTCACGGTGAGCAAGGTCACGGTGAGCAACAAACTTCACCACATACATCACTTGAGCAATACAGATAACGTGGGCCAGCACACATCAGCTCGTATTGGTCCTTCCCAGGCATGAGCCAATTTGTGTAGGCCGTCACAGTTTACAATAGAGAAAAGCGTAGGTCATGCCATGCTGAGCCAGAAACATTGCTTTAGATGACCCAGTAAAGAGATGTCCAATAAAAAATCACAATAATATATATGATGCAAACACAATGCTGGCATCTGGGAATGTAAACAGGAACAACAAGGACTGCCATATATAATGTCTTTGGCGATTCTATCAATCTTGACTCGCGAATGATCGATTTGTCTGGGATGCTGGTTATTTGTTACGCCATGTACTGTATGTTAGGTGTTATGTAATTGCTCCCGATATATTGCTACTGTATGCTACAAAATAAATATTGTTTCCATTTTATATTCTTACGCAATAATTATTGTGTGTTTATTTATTGTTACACTATTATTATTGTGTCTACGACTCTATGGTACATACATAATATACTGCTTACAATGTTTACATGATTTGTTTAGTTTTATTCATACTATGAATATTATTACATAATATAGATCAGTTCCAAAACCGTTGCTTGCGCATATGGCTCATCAACTGGAGAGATCATGTTAGGACAGAGGATGTCCTGCCGAGATCTAACCAGACTCCTGTCTCCGAGTTGGTTCGGACTGCTCGACTTCGGTGGCTTGGACACGACGTGACGTGTTACGGATGAGTGTCGAACGTATACCCAGAAGGATCCTGGACTGGCCCCCTGGGGCCATCCTCGAACCAGGTGGGTGGACGTGGCTCTAAGGGATCTTCAGAGCTGCAGAATCCATTCTATGGAGGGGGCAATGAGAAGAGCCCCTGATCGGGCTAATTGACGGTCTATGGCCCAATGAGAGCCTTCGGATCCGGCTCTCAAAAAGGTTAATGATGATGATGATGAATATTATTATAATAGTATTCATTAATCAATACTGATCATGATGAAACTAAAATTCAAAATTATTGAAAAATAGTATTTTCCAAATACAGTAATTTCAGTTCAACACTATTGATACATTTTTATTTATTTATTTTCATTTAATTTATTATTTTAGAGAGGGTTTCATATAGATTATTATAACTATAGTCGAATATGTACACAATCTGTTGCCCTCTATTTGCCATACAAAAGATTGTGATATTTATCGAGAATTTCCCAAAACTCTGGAGCCGATACTGTATGTAAAACTTGACATTGCATGTGTGCTACAAATATATGTTAATTTTGAGATACTTTTTTTCTGCAAAATTCGGGTAGCCATATAGACTAAATTAGTTACGCCTACATTTGTTATTCCGTAATAATAAAATATTATAATTATTCAGGTTGGAAAGGTTGGAAAGGTATTGGAAAGGTATTCACTACGGTGCTGCTTAACCGACTCTCTGAGCAGATGGAGCCCACGCTCCTTGAGGAGCAGTGTG
>WNLI01030012.1:0-18303 GCA_025802215.1 Wirenia argentea
AAGTAGGCTAATACATCATCCTAATTTCGCGGGAATTAACTTTCGCGAATGTTGTGCACTCGCGAAAATCGCGAACAATCGCATGAGACATTAGATGGTATTTAAGTAACACTAAAACCCCAAACTTTACGTTTTTATTGGTTCAATTGTGTGATAAATTCGTTATTGCATATTTGAGTGCTCAATACAGATAGAATTTTCACTCAGGTTAGTGTATTCCCACTCAGCTGCGCCTTTTGGCAATATAATAACCTTCGCAAACAATACTAATAGGTTATGTAACAGTTTTTCGTGTCATATGGAGTTTTATTTCACGAGTGGGGGTTGGACAGAAGTACTTATTGCACGAGACGCCCCTCTACAAATATTAGAAGGTTAATTAACTTAATTTTGTTTGTATATTTTATTCAAATACAAAATTTCAAGATGATATTTTAATTGTAATCTTCCGACATTTTGATTGATTTATTTACAGTTGCCTATAAAATATCATGTTCATGGTAATTTTCCGTATTTTATTGTAGGCTATTGTCCTGTTTGTCCAAAAACATTTCATTTTAATCAACGTATCGTTATAAAGGTGATTACCAGAAATAGGCCTATAGTCACTCAGCCTACAACTTGACTGTATGCTGTATGGATTGATCTGTACTGTGCAATAATAAATACAGTGTCATCGAAAGTAACAGATTATTTTATTTTAATTTAGTAATATCTTACGCATACATTTACAAAGTAATTTTATTTTCACTTGAACTATTGGTGAACTACAGTAGTTTCTGATGTACCAATAATAGCATTATGGGTATATGGCTGGTATAATTTGATTCCCATGCAGCAAAATATAACCAGTCTTCTTCATAATAGCAATGTATAGACTACTATCAGTGACACCTGTCCAACCACAATCCACATCCATCCACCACCCTACATTCACCACACCCACAACGCACACACATCTACTACATATACATACACACACAGCCACCACCACCACCCACACATTCATCCACCACCCCACATTCACCACACCCACAACGCGCACACATCCACTACCTATACATACACACACACACACCACCACTCACACATACACCCACTCACACATTCACCGTCACCCACATTCAGTGAATGGTTCACCACACATCCACACCACACACTCATCCGCCACACACATCCAACGCCCGCCACCCACATCCATCCACCACCACCCACTCACATCCACGACCCACATCCGCACACGTGTGACACATCCACCAATAACCCACATCCACCACCACCCACCACCACCAAATACATCCACCACCGCCCTCATTCCACCACTAGCCACATACACCCCACCACCACACACGCCATCGCACGCCCACTATCACACACACATAATTTTATCCGCCACCACATATACCCATTACCACACACTCTTCCACCACACACACATCCTCCACATACACACCCACCACCACACACATATCCACCATCCCTGCACACATCCACCGCACATGGGTATGGCTACAGCTACCATTTTGACGTATAATCTTTTACGCGCCAACATTGTGAAAGTGTGTGCGAGCGTTCGAATCCATTACCACACGGACTGTAATTTTTTTCAACAGATTAAATTGCTAAATAATCGATATTTCATGTGACATAGATTAACAGAGTGCCTTATATTTACGGTCTGCATTACGAGAAATACACCTGTATTTACGTATTATATAAACTGAAATAGTCATATATTTGTAGATATGAAAGCGCACAGTGCAATAAAATAGTAAAGTGGTCATAAATAAATTATGAATTACATATTAATTTGAATATTTTATGTTACAATAATTTACAATTAAATTGTTCTTAAATACGTACATTTTTCGACGATAAAACATCAAGGTAGCGTGGCCGAGCGGTCTAAGGCGCTGGTTTTAGGCACCAGTCTCTTCGGAGGCGTGGGTTCGAATCCCACCGCTGCCAAATTTTTTCCACCCTTACAATGTATATTCATATTTACCTCTAAAGTGAATCATGCATGTGAATATAATCATTATCATTTTTTTCTCCACCAAGTATAGTATAGAATAGTATCCGGTTCTTCGGATGCGTGGTGTCGAATCTCACCGCTGTCAACTAATTTGGTCAATTTACAGTAACTTTTTTGAATCTACCGTAATGTATACTGTATATTTTTTGTCTTTAAACATTCACTGCACCAAATTCCCATGGCATATATTACGTCATCGAAAGATGTGTATAGTGCCCCTCCCATTTAACACGTCATGTGTATTGGGACATACGAAAAACAGGATGGGGTAAATGTCACATTACGTAGGCATCACACGAGGCCACTCGGCAAATTGCGATATTCGCGAGTGGTCACTGCAGGTTGTCTAAATTCATGGTGCGGTTTCCACATGACGTCACTGATGGTCTATACACAGAACTTGCTTTTATACACTAGGTTCCACTTCGTAGATTTATATAACTTCAATCGTCAATATGGAACAGGGATAAGGCACGTTAATGACGATATAATCGTGAATATGCATAGGCCTACATCGTTCGATCTCCCATTGGACCATCTCGCTTTATGTACATACACTAGTAGTTATACCAGAGCTTACCGTGGTATACGGCCTGATATCCATACGGAAATTTATCGCTGTTTAACGATGATCGACAACATTTAACGACATATTAAAGCAGTTACCTCATAGCCGGTTTAGTGTAGTGGTCAAGCTCCCAGTCTACGGCCCGGGCGGCCCGAGTTCGATCCCCGGTCGCGCCGATTTTTTTTGTTAAATTGAGGAGCGACTTAGAGCATAAAAATTGTCCAAGTCCGCAAATCACGGTATATTAATACTGCGATTGCCGTGGGACGTCGTCTGATGTCCCACGATCATTGACCAATGAAAATGCCCGTAACAAACAGATCGTGGTAGAATCATGTTTTCGCATCTTGTCACGTAATATACAATGAATCGATGATATATGTCGCGAGTCAAGTTTTTAGGCTTATTTGCATTGTCCTAGTGCGTACCATTAGGCTATACATCCCAATTGTATTATGAAGGTATAGTACTATAGTACCACATTAATGGTATGTTTACTAACAAACTTTTTCTAGATGTACTAAAATCCCACATTGATTTTTTTATGGTAACAATTTTAATGCTTATGTTTACATTTTTTAAAACTTAATTGTTATTGTTTGTGAAATATAATAATGGATTATTGTTTTACAGTTTGCTATAGACTATTTAATATCTGAATGTTTTGTAAAATGTTCTACTGGTACTTTTACAATACATGTGTCTTAACATACTGTGATTAATGTTGAAAAATTAATACCATATAAGTGATATACCACATACAAAGTATAATACAACTTACAAACACATTTAAAACAATTTTAACCTTAATTTCTTTGATCATAGTTAAAATAGTTAAGATATTGTGATTTACATGACTGTATATATTTATGTAAATGGTAAAATATCATGTGACATAACGGAATAAAATTATGTATTGTAGTAAAATAATAACATTAATATTTATTAACAGCTTGTTTTATTCATTAATTTTGTTTCCTTTGTTACATGTTGTTTATTGTATACATCATAAAAGATATCATAATTGTAATGTTGAATTTTGGATGTGTTGGCCTACCCTACACAGCATAGTACAACGGGCTGTATAGTGGTGGGTGTATAGTGGGGTGGGGGTCAAGTGATTTCCAACAGAGTCCGTCTCTACCTCTAATTGGATACTCAATTTCATGCTTGTACAAGCTATACACATTTTCCCGACCAAATTTGTCATTTCCGGTTTGTAAAGGGACAAGTTACTTCCTGAACTTGAAAAGTCAATTTTAACTTTTAATTTTTTTAGGTTTTAAACCATTTTAACAAGATTGTAGAGTAAACTTTTGTTTTGGATCACTGCTGTTAATCACCCTTAACATTTTGCAAACCATAATTGTTCCGTTTGGATGATTTAGATCAGTTAACATGGCCAGCATAAGTTTTCTTTTTTAACTGTCAAAAACGTTAATTAATTCTGTAATTAAAGATGGAGTGTAACAATTTAAATCACTGTTAAGAAAACAATTAAACAATGACGAGCTCTAGACCCATGAAGCTCGACAACCGCCTCAATTCCACCATTGTTGATATCAAAAGCAAGGTAAGTTGACAAAAGAAAGGTAGTTACTAGTACTAGTAGCTCAGTAGCTGTAGTGTCAGCAATAATTGGGTAGTGGATACTGGCCCTACTGGGTGCGGGTGGTACCGGTGGTTTGTGTGTCATATAATAAAATGCACATTATGTCGAAGAACTTTTAAAAAACAACATAACTGGGCATAAGACTGGTCTAGACTTGGTGAGACAGAGTGAGAGTGGTGAGTGGTGACATAAAGTTTTATGATAAAGGGACGAAACTACATAATACACTGTATTCATTACCGATTCAATTATGAAGATTAGAATGCGCAATGTCGCACATGGAATTAACTGCATTGTATGAGTACAAAGTGTGGAGGACGGTAGCATTCTGCATTGCCACATTGTTGAATACAAAGTTTGGAGAGATGATGACGGTACCTCTCCAGAGGCTCTCCTCTAGTTTTCTGCTGAGCACTCTGTATGATGCAGTAATCAATATTTTTTATTGACCATGCGAAAAGTTCTTAAAAAGGTATTTGTAACTATGTCACCAAATTTTTATATCACACTGTGAGTGAATGAGTCTGTGTAATGTGTATGACTGTAAATTTTTAAAATATAATTTTTCAGTTTGATGTGGAATATCGTCGTTTCTACTTAGATAAGCTCGACTCTCCGAAGTTCGAAACATTTGAGGACATGCTCACCGAGCTCCATCGTCTCCATAAAATCCCGTTTGTGATCACGTACACCGACCCTATTCATGGCGACCAGCTGCCAATCAACAATGATGACAACTTTCACCGGGCGTTGATGACGACTAAGACTCTGCTCAGGCTTCACATCCAGAGACGAGGTTGGTAACTTGGTAGGGATGTTTATTATACTGCAAAGTAAAGTAAATTTCTGTACTGTATATTTATACATTGCTGGGTCCATAGGGCAGACGTACTAATGGGAAACAGCCTTTCGACACTAACTAACTAGGTCTCTACAACACTGTACTCCTGACTAGAATTCCTGTGTTTCTACGGAAACACTCATCGGTGCCAATTTCCAGCTGGGTGAAAGGGGTTATAAATGCTGCCTTGTCCAATGATACATGGCTAGTTTTGGGAATTGAGCCCACATTTCACACAACCGGTCAGATTTGCGCAGCCATGGTTCTTCGAGACTTATTGACATAAATTTGTCGACTGACAATTTATCCATTTTTACAGGACAGTAACTGCCGGGTGAAAGGTGATCAGCGGTCCAAGTCCCGCTTTCGGCTAACAGTGTGGCGTTTTTCATGTATTGCAGGCGTTTATCTTGGGCAATGAACCATATCAGTCACTAAAATGATCATCTGGTGACTAGGTGGCCTTGGTTTTTACTGGCTTCTTTCAGGTATCTGAATTATGGACATAGAAAAGAATCCACCCCATCATCATGATCCATGTCAGTGTTCGCTGGAAAACTTTCCAGATACATTGGTTTCTCCAGTATCCACTTTTATAATGAAAGTTTCGTTCACTGCATCTGTCAGTGGGAGTCGTCTGGCCGAGTTCCCGACTTTAGGGGATTCCAGACCTGCCAGTACCACTGCACAGCTTTCCTTTGAGATTCTCGCACTAGCGTAACAGTAAAGTATGAGTTTTATATGCCGCATTTGGGACCTCGTGATCCGTCAAATCTTACATCATGGCTGCGTGCCGAGGGAAGACATGAGCAAGGCATCAAACCGTTAAAACATACGACATGCCCTTAACAAAGTGCACAGCTTTACTTCTCGACCATTACATAACCATTGTTTATTTACGATTGGTACCAATTTTACAGTCTTTGTAAACTGAGGCTATGGAAACATGCCCTAACCAACAGCACACCGAGAAATTACTCCGAATTTTCGGATAACACGCCATTCACAGTCCAAGATTCGAACCCACGATTCTGGATAGTGGGTACCAAATGAATGGTGATCCAATGCTTTAACCGACTGAGCTATTCCTGACTGCTATAATTTATAGTATTAAATTACCATAATTATTTTGCAGGAGAATGCTACGCAGAACTCAGCGGTTACGGTACAATTCCCAAGAAAAACCCAATCATCAGCAAACTAATCAGTACCGAAGTCCCGGTGAAGCCACGACTCCACATCGGGATGCCCGAAGATTTCCGCCGCGTGTCGGCCATTATTGACGTCGACATCGTCCCAGAAACACACCGTCGCGTAAAACTCATGAAAAACGGCAGCGATAAACCGCTAGGATTCTACATCCGCGACGGAACCAGCGTTCGCGTGACATCACACGGTTTAGAAAAAGTGCCAGCGATTTTTATATCCCGTCTTGTCCCTGGCGGGCTGGCCGAAAGCACCGGACTACTCGCGGTTAACGATGAAGTGTTAGAAGTTAACGGGATTGAGGTAACAGGGAAAAGTCTGGATCAAGTCACGGATATGATGGTGGCGAACAGTTCTAATTTGATTATCACAGTCAAGCCGAAGAATCAGCGTTTGACGTTGGCACCGGTGCGTGGCGGCGTCGGGCGTGGATCGCAGGCGTCGCAAGCATCAACGAGCTCGTTGCAATCGTATAAATCAGCAGGGACGATCTCGAGTGACGTCGTTGAACACGATGAAGAAAGCGAGATGAAAGATGACGACAGCTGCACCGGCGAAAAAACTGAGGATGATATTGACGAAATAATTGAGTTAACTTTACCGGATGATGTCGCGCAGAAAGTTAAAGCTCACGACTCGGATAAAACGCGCGAGTCGGATAGATTACGGAGTTCTGATCGAGCTCGGGGGTCAGATAGAGTTCGCGTCGGGTCGGATAGAGTTAGAGGGTCGGATCGAGTGAAACTAACCGATAAAACGCGAGAATCGGATAGATCGCAGAGGTCCGATAGAAATCGACATGATAAAACACACGTAGCGGACAAAACTAGAGACATGGGTAACAGTGAGGATAGATCACATACCAAAGTGGAGGATAAATCAAATGAAGCGGATGGTACAGAGTATCCTTTGATAACATTGTAGTTTTAGATTTTAGCCGTGTTTTAATAATTATTGTTAGAGACATGCTCTTTTTGCTGTTAAAATTAAGGATTGTGGAGACATTTAAAGTCTCAGTCAAATTATTTTGAATAACAGAAATAACTATTTTGGATTTTTTAAAATGATGTTGATATCTGTCCTAAAGGTACTCATCTCGTCACTTCAGAATGTACTTGGCCATTCTAAAAGTTTGATTGGTTGAAATTTTGAGGACAATTATTTTACATTCATGTCAAACCTTGATTACAAAGAGCATGTCTTTAATACTATACCATATTATATTATAGAATGTAGATATGAATAACTAAATATTCCGACGATGTGGTTGTGGTGAATTTATTTTTATGCATTTTTAACTGGTTTAATTTAGAATTTTAAACATATTTTACACTCTAATTATAGATGAAATTAATGTTCTTTTCCGATGAAATGTACATATTGTTATTATGTTTTTAAAATTTTAGAAAAAACACCGGTAATAACTTGTGTGACCAATTATTTTCAATGACTATTAGCCTAAAATTCCAATAATCAATTTGAGATTTTAAATGGGAAAAAAATCCCCGTGTAAAGTATGTTGTCACTTTTTCAGTTTTTGACTCATTGATTACCAAAGGAGTGTATTATGGCGCATGAGTGTGCTGTATACAAAGAGTTAACAGAAAATGTTTGAAGTATAGAAAATACTTTTTTCCTTGCAAAAAATATGTGCAATTTCAACATTGCTAGACTGTAGTATTTATTCCGTTTTCATTACAGTATCTGTGCCTAATATTACCTATTTATATTTGTATTATTTGTTATACAGATTGGCGTGACATAAATGAAGCTAATCTCCAAAAGATTTAATTGTTGGTTCACTCCTTTCATGATACTTTTTGACATTTGTCATAGTAATAAATTAATAATACGTTTAAAGGACGCTACACGGCAAACATTTAAATTTGTGTATCCACTCCTTTCATGGCACTATTAAACGTATGAATAAAAAGTTTAACTTAATAAGAGTGTTATACATGTACCGAAATAGGTTCTGAAACTGAGATACTGTAACAACTTAACGCGAAACAGGACCTACTTCTGAGTCAGTTTCTGTTTAGGTTGCTATTGTACACAATTTGGTTCCAAAAGCTATTTTTATACGTACCTGTACAGTATATTGGTAACCTCGATTGTCGATTTTCCCCCATTTTTTTCACTACTTGTTGAATGGCCCTCATAATATCATGAAAGGAGTTGAGAACCAGTTATAATTTTTGGGGATAGGTTTCCTATAAAGTATGATGGCAGTGAAATGAATTGTTGATATTTTGTTGTAGTAGTACACAGATTATTATTAATCAAATATTCATTTCACTGGCATATTGGTTCAAATTATTACATATAATGTAATGTATACCACTATACCTATACAAACTCCTACAGTGTACTAACTAGCATTCCATTTGAATGAATCTATTGTAGTAAATATTGTTGTGCCCAAAAAGTTCGTTTTGCCAATTTCATTATAATAAATCACCTAATTATTCTTCCATCGTGTAGCCAAAGGTATAAATATTCCGCATTAAAGACGTAAGTACCTAAATATGAATTCCGACATCCCCAAATACAACCAAAAAACTTATTTTCGTAAATACCAATTCTGAAAATATAGTTTATGATAATATCAACTATTTTAAATCCTAAATCACTAAATCAGTCGATACACTCGTCATTACAATCGCCATTACAATCGTCATTAATTAGTGTTCATTTCCATTACATCATTTATAGATTAGAAACATACATTACTCTAAAATGGTCTTTTTATGCCCAAATAGTCAGCGTCATTGTCAGAATACGTCATAATAGACATGAATCGGCCTGTCTGTTGAAATAATAGGCAGATATTTTATAGTTAATGTCGTCTCCATGGTTATATTTTATAAACATTAATTTAGTTGAATGTCAAATTATAAGAAAAATCACCGAACTAAATCAATTAATCAGTTTCGAGGAATGACATTTTCATTCATGGATAAATTTTTGTCTAATGATAATTGTCTTTGACATTCAACATTTTTTAGTAATTGGCAACCGGTCAACCACAAAAACTAACATTACGAATCAGTCGTGTAGAAAACCATAATTGTTTCTTATTAGAGATAATTGTCTAATGTTTACAGATTACCCTAGTTGCTATGGCGAATATCCAACCATCCAAGATGACTACCCTTTATGCGAACTCCTTGCTGATTTCAGTCTAAATAATCCCACAATTTTGGGACTTACTTTTTTGACAGATTACCAATGATATTCGGAAACTTGTTTCTGTTTAATCATGATTTTGTATTTCAGTATTCAAACTTGTGTACTTCCAGACCAAATACACATGTCCTGTGACCTGTCAGTCATAGAAAGCCATGGTATTTGTCCATTTTGTGTGCAAAAAATTTTGATGTAAAGTCTGATTTTCCTCGTACTATGCACTTCTATTGACACCCAGTCACCCATACCATATTTTTACGGTGATTTGCCCAGAGATGCATCATGTGGACCAGGTGGTCTACCCATTCCCCCGTATCCCTTCTTCCACACGTCACATTTTTTGTGTCTACAGTAATGACGTGTGGCTGCTGTGTTAATCCCTAATGTCACAAATTTAAGATGTTTCAGTTATGCCATGTTTACACATTATACGAAAGGCAGTTTTTGTGTGCTGTGCATGATTGCATGTTTAATTGCTTCCATTGAGTTTTCTTTTTTTCAAAGTTGACCGACAGATTTCTAAGATAAAGTTGTTGTTCTGAAGACAATTGTTATTGCTGACCTTAATTTTTTACTGGGATAAAAAAATTTATAAAAAATAAGAAAACTTGTATTCTCTGTATTGTTATTATGTCGGGTTGCGAAACATTAGAACATTGCTACGTCGGGTTGCGAAACATTCGAAGTTTGACCTCATAGGTAATACTTACTTTTTCTATCTCCCTCGTGTAATCAAACATCTGCATGTTTTCATATAATGTATGACGTGTATGTCTATTTAATTAATTGCCTCCGCTGAGGCTTGTTACTTTGCACAACTTGACATTTCAGTTTCAAATTTCACACTTTTTTGCCAGGCATATTTTCCTGCAGATGTTGTCATCTCTTAAATGTCATTTAGACATAATCCATGTCCTTTTACAGTCATGTCTATTACATGCATGTTTTCTCTATCCTCTTGTGTTTATATTATATGTTATCACTTATCAACAATGCATAAAATTGGTTTGAAAAGTGTAGATTATTAATATTGTTTTCACATCTTTTTCGGAATAAAATATGTTCCTAAGTGCAATTTTGTTAGTGCCAAATTTGGCACCTAAATGCCTCTAGAAGCACTGATTACAATCCATACCATTGTATGGCAGTCAATTGTAGACCCTCAGACCCTGTATCTCCAGATGGCATTATGATTCATATGTGTTTTAATCTGTAACAAATGTTTTATATGGTTTTGAAGAGAAATTCGTACAAAAACAAATTTTAAGTATCATTTGGCACCCAAAATTCTCAAATGGAATGACTGTAGCAATGCATACATTGTTTTACAACCGTGTCGATTAGAATATAACATAATGTTGCAAATGTATTTAAATTGCATGGGTAATCCAAAATGAAACTAAATGTGGCACTTAAAAGTCACACTAACTGTGCATATTAATTTTTCTACTTATTCAACAATTTCAATTTAAAAAACTTCATCCCAAAATGTTCTCATTCTTTGCCAATGAAAGCTGCCACCTTTATTTATGCAGATTATATATACTGTATAATATTGTATGTAGCCTAGATATTATAATAATGATACAGCCTATGTTAATAAAATAATGTATATAATGGGATGCCCAAGTATTTTACTGATGTGGCCGAAAGAATGATGTATAATAGATACTTTCTAGAAAGTCAAACTGGTCATAGCGAAAAAAATATAGTTATAAATAATTTATTTATTTACATAATTTGTTATGGTAAAATCTGACGTAATTGTCAAATAAACTAGTTTTCTTTTCTCTATGGTAGATGGTCAGACATTCAAAATTCATCTAGGAAGCATCGCTAGGATTGCTTGCATACAAAAATGTGATGTCATGTTTTCAAATACTGTACCTAAATCATACCCCCATGTTGTTCAAAATAATTCCTGTTTCGGTAGGCTATTATGAGAAAATACTTAGCTGTCCCATTGCAATTTTCAATGCATTCTAGGACAACTATAAAATGATGTTCGAACACAGACATTTTTCTGTTGATTAATTGACTGATTGACCAAATAGTTTGACATTTTAGTAGTTGTTAAATGGGACCGAACCCCAAAAATTTAATTTTGTGTATCGACTCCTTTCATGGTAATACTAAACATATTACACTTGTACTAATAAAAATTCCTTCAAATACTGTACATGACACAAGTTTTGGAACCAATTTTTATACAATAGCAACCTAAACTGAAACTCAAAAAGTAGTTCCCGTTTCCTTTTAGGTTGCTACTGTGTACACAATAAATCTGTTTCATAACCTATTTTGGTCGTTGTGTAACTCTCTTATGTGAAGGACGTTGAACTTTTTATTAGTATCATGGAAGGAGTAGAATGTATACACAAATTTTAATGTTTGGGGTTTGGTCCTCTTTAAATTAAGTAATTATTTCTAAACTATAAAACTTTCGAAATCTGAGGAGGATTCCCATCTTTGGTGTTCAATTCAAGTTTATAATCTGACTAACAAAGATACATAATATCATAGTGTTTCACACTTGAATATCATTTCATTGTACTAAATGTCCTTCAACACAGGGAAGGCTTATTTTGGAGTGTGTTCTTACTTTGGAGTAAACTGGCGGTGAACTATGTGAATAATTTTTGCAGATATTTTTGACAGCTGATTTATTATCCTTCTTTCGAATTTTGGTCTGATTATAAA
This sequence comes from Wirenia argentea, assembly GCA_025802215.1. Taxonomy (NCBI): domain Eukaryota; kingdom Metazoa; phylum Mollusca; class Solenogastres; order Pholidoskepia; family Gymnomeniidae; genus Wirenia; species Wirenia argentea. The sequence goes on from WNLI01030012.1 coordinate 12,152, forward strand.
TTTGAATCGACCACCGAAGAGTCCTCCTCAGATTTCCTAAGTTCCCTAAAGTCTGGAGTAAGCCTTACTGGGTTTTACCATAGCAGGTTCTATGCACATTCCCTCAAATAATTGTCACCAATGTAATGTTGTGTTCATATTATGTTATATATGTTTTGCTATTTTAGTACAGATTTTATACAATTGTAACTTTGTGTCCCTTTTACACAAACTTTTTTGGCATATTTTATATTCTAGTGTAAAAGAACTAGGCCAGGACAGAAATACTCTCGTAAAACATTCCTGGTTTGGGACCGTGCCATGCCAAAAAAGGGCAAAAGGGGTGTTACTAGACTGTGTAAAATCATAATATTGTAGCTAATCATGGTGGCTATATTGTTAATGCCAATAATTGTACATTGTACAATGTACATACTCCTAATGCAACTTGTATGATATATGTTTAGAAAATTATTATTTGGTTATGTATTCTACCTGTATATAAAATTTATAGTATTTATATTTTAATAATTGTGACATTTTAAATTTAAAGTAATTGTTACATGATTTTTTTATGCATTCACTGTATATATGTAACAATAACAGCAAATGGTACTCTTTATTTTAAAATTTGAATTTTGTTTATTTCATACCTTACTGCATTATTGTGGTAGATTATTATTCAACTATACAGCACACTCCATTGTGGAAAAAAAACCATAACGGTAAAAAATTGTACCTTGTATTTGTTGTCATAAATCAAGAACTATGGTAGATATTCACAGTATATCTAACACAAAATTATGTTCTGTGTGTAACGTTAAAGCGAATGTTGTGTCATTTTTTTAGGTCAAGGTCAATTTTTTTCTATGAAATGGACTTTTTATATGACGTGATTTTTCATGATCTAGATATGTTTTTTGTAGGTTAGTTGACAAGTGGCCATAGAATCATACTATATAGAATCATACTATATATATTTTCACGGTCAAAGGTTACATCTCAAGCTCATGGACGCCGGACGGTCGTTCAAAATACCCTCAAAATCTATTTTTTAGGACAATCATGTCAGGATGACCTTGACCTTTGATCTATGAATCATGCAATATAATTATGCAACGACCTTATGTCGAGACGTCATACCTACATGTCATATGGTATGTAAAATCGTCAAAGGTTAAGGTCAGAATTGAAAAAACAAAATTTCTAGTAGAACATTTGTGGAAGAGATAGTGTGAATACAGTATATATATGCCATAGTTCTTGATTTATGACACGAAATACAATCGTGTACAACTTTTACCCGTTCAGTTTTTTTGCAATGGAGTGTACGCACAACACATCCTCATTTTTTCCATATATTTCTTAAATTCCACCCACTCACTCACCCAACCCATATACTGTACTGTAACTGCCTACCGATAATCGGTAACCGATTGTCCCCTTCTCTAGGCCTATGTTGTTCAGTCTTCACCAATTGGTCCATCCTAGTTCTTATCTCTGCCGCGCGACTTGTAACGCCCAAACTATTCTCCTGTACTGTCTTCTCTCCTGTCCACGTTCATCGCCTATTCACCAATCCTCCATTTTCTTCACCACTGTCACTCTCTTCCATACATATTATACTGTTATGTACACTCATTTCTCTTCTCTTCACTCCCTATGCAATTCGGAGTCATATTATATAGGCAGTATTCTATTGAATAATTGAGTAGGAATAATCTTGGTCATTTGAATCAATCGGGGGTTGAAAGCAACAACCTGATATTATTATCTGTATGCGACTTGTGTAGTATTTATTATGCATTATTATATTGTGTATTATAACATATACCTTCCTCCGACCAATCGCGGCCGTCTAAACACCCCCACGTGACCGTTACATAGATGTACTTATTGCACGATCGTGATTGCACGATCGTTATGTAACGGCAGCCTCGTTCTGTTGGGTGTGAGATCCTTGGCGACAACTGACGGAAGTTGTATGGGTGTATGAGCGGTAAGCTTGCGGGTGGTTCGGTGGAGTAGTGTTGCCGGATTTGGTGGCTTCTGCGTCATCGGCCACGTCGTTGTAGGCTACCAGTAATTTGCGTTTGGCTGCGGACCATGACTTTGTCCCCCTTCAGATGGTCGTCAATCACATAGAGGGTAGGATCATTGATGTTTCTTCCGTTATACGGGTCCCGCTACCGGACTAACGCTGGTGAGGATTTCGACACCGGGCACTTTCCAGGTTCGTTCGAGGGCGGCACCGTCGTTTGAGATCCAGGTTCAGCGGCGAATGCTGTGCTGTGTGAAGAGGTGTCGGTGCTGACTGCTGTGTGACCACAATCATGTCGAGGAGGCGTTCACCGGTGCAATTTCTGGTGCAGGATGGGTGTGGTCCCAGAATTTCTTCGTAGCCATTTCTATCGGAGCGTTGCATTCAGATCTACGAGGATGGTAACAATGTCGTGAAGTGGAAAGGAGGAAATGAGGTCGCCCAGCATAACGTTATAATAAACATGTGGTGTATATCACCAGAATGGAAGCAGCTTTTCAGCGATATATCAATTTGTGAAAAGAATGATTGATTTTGGTGTACGCCTATAATAGTGAGCCTCTAGGGGAGATTTTCCAAAATTCGGCCATTTTGGCGGTCATCTTGCATTTGTGACTTCTTGAGTAAGCCTACTCTGATTTTTTCAGACTTACATTTTTGAATTCAGCGCATTTTTCTAGTCTAGGAAAATGTGTCTCCCATTTGGACTAGCCTAACAAAAAAGACGTTGGTTTCTTCCATGATTCCATGAATATTCTTGAAGCGAGAAATGGCCTTTTAGCGTAGGCCTAGCTATCTTTTAAAATGTACTGTATGTAAATAAAAATATCCAGAACTCAAAAATTAGACGGGTAAACTCTTGATCAATTTAATTCTCATATATTTATGATTATTTTGGTACCAAAAATGCGATGTCTGCCTATATTTAGGCCTAGCCTATATGGCTATACTCACAACGCACACAAACTACTCGTGAAATAGAACATCCGAACATAACAAAAAATAATCACAAAAATACTAAGAATAGGGTATGTGTGGGCAACAACACTTGATTTAAAATTCATCTTCGTGCTATGAAAACAAAATTACTTTTAATCATAATATTACTAATAATAGGCTATGCGTAGGCAACGAGACTTGGCATCATAATAATGTAATGTGATTTGAATGAAATGTCAGTGTTAATTCCAACCCGGATCAAATTTCATGTACCCATGCCGGAATAATGAGATCTCTGTATCTTCTTCTAGTTTTCTGTATTGTCAGAATTCCTGTAGGCGGAAAACTTGGCAGACAGCCTATAGCGACTGAAGTTCCAGAACTGATCAATGAACATTCTGGTAACTGTGAAGTTTTCAAGCATTTCTTCTGACTACTATCCGCTGGCTTCAACACTGAATTATAAGAATCTATGTGGCTTCAACCGCGTTGTTATACTTATGAAGTCTCTGTTGTTTTCACTGTGTGGGTGTGTTGTTAATTTCCCCAACAACTAATTTTCAACCATGATGTGTTGGCCTAACTCTTCAAATTGTATAATCGTCTGATATAACCATGCATATACGAGGAAGGTCAAAATCAAACTATAAATATTAAAAATCCCATGGAATTTCAGGAAGTGGCTGATTTATCAATGCGTATACGAACCATTATCGAGACACGGTCTTAATATAGGACGGCATAGATAGTTATATAGTTTATGAGAGGGAGTACCGTAACATCATCGCGCAGGCCATGTGTGGGGTACTGGATTCTCATTCGAAACTCTTCAGTCTTACAAAAAAAATATTGTGTTCTCTCGTAGGTGGGTTTGTGTTGACAAGTTGGTTACATCGACCAAGCAAGCATCCCCAACACTTATCCACCACCACTCCAACCAGAGTTCATCTACTGTATTGACGTGCATGCGCAGGATATTTTCATCCATCTTCCTGAATTCCTGTTAAATCTACCTACTGCAAGCAGAGGTAAGTTCTTGCCCAGGAGAATTACAGGACACTGGGAACATACCGAAAAATGGCACACATTGTTCTGCCAAGACTTGACCCCAAGGTATGATGTCTGTGATTTTGAGCTTGTATGTCATTATCCTGCGTCACTAACAATAAAAACGATGTTGAAACGTCATGATAGGCCTCGTCTAATTATTTTTGCAAAATCTTGACGCACGACTAGCCTATAATAATGTGTTTGTATAGTGTCTCCATGGATACATATTATGTAATGTTAATTAATGTCATGTGGTTTTTTTAGTAATTGACATTTTTTTATGTAATTACGTCATTACACATCTTATAAAATAATGATATGGCACGGTAATATGAAAAAATATTGTTACTACGGGGTACCATGTTCTTGTGGTGATTGGTGATGATATTAAACTTATATAAACACTAGATTGTTTTAATGTCACGTAGGCTAATGTCATGTCTGTCTTTGTAGTGTTTACAATAATAAACAATACGTGTTGCTACGCTACAAATTTTCCATCTAACTAAACATAACTATAGTCCTTATAATCATTCTTCTTGTGTAACCAAATGTAGGTATAGTTTCCGCCACATTGGGTTGTATTTACGGTAATTATTTGCGAATGATATAGCCGTTATAATCACTTTCACATTTCATATATCTACTGCTGTACAACTAAAATGTATTTGTTCGTGATATTTCAAATCATACAGTCTGTATCTGATTGGTGGTGAGTGACAACCCACACCCCTGTCTCACTATACATGCAGCTGTTCGCTGAAATCGCCTTCAGATCGTATGAAGTTGTACCCGTGTACGTGTAGAACCAGACCAAGTACATGGACAAATTATGAAAACGCGGTTCTATATAATGCACACATGCAGATTCCACGATTCCCATTTGCTTCACAATCTCTCGCCTTTTAGTACCAGAACGTTATGTATAATATATATATAGACAATTCACTGAGACGACGAGGATGGTATATAGGCTAGCGAGAGCACTTTTCCGAGTTGCTCGATCAACGTCGGCTGACTCAGCGATGCTCAAGACATTGTAACCTCTTCGACTCGATGCAGTACAACATGGTCCGGAGTCCGAAGCATCTGAGCTGCAACTGTGTCCATGGATACAGACTACAGTAGGCCGGTGGACCAGCTCTAGAGGAAATTTTGCAAAGTTCCAAGAAATCGTGCAACAACACAGCAATTTGGATGTGGCAATCATGCGAGTGAATCTAATAAGTCCCCGACGGACTGACAGTGATTAGCCTAATCAACATTAGGTCTATCCTTAATTTGATTAATTTCCCTCTAGACTGGTTAGAAGTGAAGTGGGTTATTGTTTTGAGAATAATTAAGGTAAAACTTGGGCGTTTTTTCCGTGTGCGATGCACGAGGGATCCTTGTTAACCTTCACATGGGCTCATGGTGTGGTGGTTAGCACTTCGGCTGCGGGTTCGCGCCTAGGCTGCGACCACTCGTGGGATTTTCCCGAGCTTGCAAATCCGCATTTGCGAGATTCCTGCATGGCAACATGGGCAGATTCTGAAAGTGCGGTACGGTACTACCGGTAGATAAATGCACACATTTATTTATTTCGCCTTCACGTCAACTGGTCGAAAACCAGCAAGAATAAGAGTTTGGGCAATATCACATTCACGGCAAATGACAAATTTTTACCATCCAAAATGTTGGTTAGCATACTTTATCAGAACAAAATAATAATAGTTGTACCATCATACTGTTTCAAGGGAAACTGAAAAATGCTTATGTATTTTATCAAAAATCTACTTTTGCCGAATATGATAACTAGAAAATCATACAAAGTATGATAAATCGCCTCGTTTGAGAAATTCAATATAGCGGGCATATAAAGTGAAATTGACTTTACGATACTTCAGTTGATGATACATGCGCACAATTTTGCATGAATATTAAGTTAGGACTACTTTTTTGAAAAAGCACGTTGGCCACCCAAAAAGTCAAAATGGCCGCCATTTTAAAGATGGCTGCCATATACAGCGTAAAAAATAATATGCGTATCGTCGAACGTCATATAGTAAGGAGATTTGAATTATATTAGTATTAATAGAATACAGGTTGGCTACGTATTAGACGTATCTTAAATCGTTAATACTTTTTATCACCATAAATCCAA
>WNLI01030013.1:0-11592 GCA_025802215.1 Wirenia argentea
GAAAACGAACCGTGAGGAAGTGTTTTGGATTCTAGGGAAGTATTAAGTTGGAATGCATTCCCATGCATTCCACGATAACGCGAAGATAATGCCAATAATGCTTTACAACGCAGAAGTGTGGAGATTCTCTAACCTAAAAGTGATAGAGGTACTACACTTACGTTTCCTAAAACATATATTATATGTTAGGACAAGTACGTCAACATGTGCAGTGTTGCGTGAAACTGGGACGACGTCAGTAACGCACATAGCATCAGAGAGAATGTTGTCCTACTGGATGCGCATTGTCAACCGCGAACATAATATTTATGTTACTTTACAATGTATATGTTTGGCCAAGAGCTACTATAAAATACAACCCATGGCTAATCAATATTAAAAGACATTTAGATACGTTAGGGCTAAGTTCTATATGGATAAAAACGCATCAAACAACATCGAACTTATAGGAATAAAACAACAACTGCATGATCAATGTATACAACAATGGCAAGTCGATGTGCGAGACAGTGGCAAACTTGCACCGTACAAATCTATTAAATGTGAATTTAAAATCGAGGGATATCTCATTAACAAACAGCGGAAGCTGATGACAAAGATGAGATGTTCTGACCATAACCTAGAAATAGAGACTGGTAGATACACAGATGTCGATATAAACGATAGATTATGTAGACTATGTACCTCTAACAAAATTGAGGATGAATACCACTTTCGCCTTAAATGTAATGCTTTTATTTTGAATTTGAATTTTATTAATTACGGTATGACACCATTTGGCGTATAATACAATCAGTACACATATAAACAATACACAATTGGCCTAACATCACTGCAAACGTATGCTATACTTATATTACAAACATTAAATTACTCAATGTAGGCTACATACACATGATTCACTTGACATTACAGTGAATGGCGATCGGTTCAAAATTAATTCGCGATTACACGAAACCGACTGCCTCTTGTAGTTAATCCGCACAGCTAAAATAGATATTAACTTGTAATAGCTATATGTCCAATAGCAATGTGCAGGTAATTGAGGATTCGTCAAAAACAAAATTACATCAATACTTTTACAGAACGTCACAACAACTTTGCATTTTTAACAAAAAGTGCCACATTTTTTAATGTCGTTTGATCCGTACATTGTCCCATTAAGCGATATAGCTGAAATGTGGATGGATATCTAACATATTTTTGCGGTATAAACATTTTTCTAACATTACTAAAATAAGGACAACCCAGCAGATAATGAAGCTCATCACCAACGATAAATCTATCACATAAATTGCAAATTCTGTCTTTATGACTTACATGGGTATATCTACCCAGTTGAACGGGTAGAGGTAAATTACTCGTTCTCAAACGGCAAAGGAGTATCGACAGATTACACGGAAGAATCTTCAGGTAATGTTCGATACCCCATTCCCGCTTGAACACACCGTACAAATAACTTTCTGAAAATTCCCGTATCTCTCTCTTCCACAAATCTATACATTCGTCTTTCAATAGTTGGGTAAAATCATGTTTAAAATCGGCTGAGCTTTGACAAATTTTAGGATTTTCCCAGACTTCATTACGACCATGAGCAGTTAATAAACTATGGATATTTTTTAACCACAATACATTGTTTTGATTCAAATCATAACAAATTACAGTTTCTTGGAGCAATTTAAAACATACATGGTTTGATTTTAGATTCGAAATATTATACCAAAAAGCAACTCCTCTACTTTTACAGATCAATGAAACCGGAAAAACACCGGTCTCCCCATACACCATGCGATTCGCAGTAGATTTCTTTAAACAAAGGATATGCTTCAAAAATTTCAATTGTAAAGCATCTAGTATATACATTTTTTCGTTGCACCACAACTCACACCCGTATGTTAAGACGGGTAATATCATTTTATTAAACAATTCTATTTTTGTCACAAAGTCAAAATTATTTTGACGGATTATACTTATTAACGAATACATGGCTCGACTTGCTTTGTCGTAATTACTTTTTATCGCAGATATAAATCTAGCATTAGGAGTAAAAACAATTCCCAAGTAACGAAATTCTTTGACCAAATCTAATTTAGTAGATTTGTAATAAAAATCGCATTTTTTATTTACAACATTTCCCTTTTTAAAAATCATAATTTGTGTTTTATTTTCATTAACTTTCAAATTCCATATATTGCAATAATTCTCTAGGGCCAACAAACATTTTTTCAAATTCTGTTCGCTATCTGCAAGTATTGCTGTATCGTCTGCGTATAGCAAACACAGTAACGAAACAGCGTTGTCGTTTGTCATGTTCAACGTTACTGGAGAACAACCTTGTTCGATCAAACTACTCTCAATGTCATTGAGAAACAACGAAAATAATAATGGAGAACAATTCTCGCCTTGTCTCACTCCGTTCTCGCATTTAAACCAGTCTGTCATTATATCATTTACTTTAATTCTTGACTTAATTCCGTTGTACATCGATTTGATTACATTAAAAATTCGTCCTCGTAATCCAGATTGAATTAACTTAATCCATAAGAAATCGTGATGTATGTTATCAAATGCTTTTTCAAAATCGATAAATAAACAGTATAATTTCTTCTTCGTTGACAAGAATACGTCAATTGTGGCTTTAAGGTTATATGCTTGTTCAACTGTACTATAATTACGACGAAATCCTGCTTGATTCGGACGGAGTACTTCATATCTTTCACAATACATCGATAGTCTGTTGTTAATTATACATGTGAAGAATTTACAAATACAACTAATAAGTGTTATGCCACGATAACTCGAAGGGTCTTTAACATCGCCCTTTCCTTTGTATATTAAAATTATCAGACCTTCGAGCCACGATTCAGGGAATTCGCCTTTCTCTAGAATATCATTGAACAACTTAAGCCACACAGGCCACAAAATGTCAATCGACTCTTTAATAAATTCATTCGGTATTTGATCAAGACCGGGACTCTTGCCGTTACGCAGTTGTTTGCTCGCAAATACTATTTCTTCTTTAGTTATTGGCGAATTTAGGCAGTCGTTGATTTCAGTAGTCATTTTATCGAATCTAACACTATCTTCATCGCGTCGAATTTCCTTGTTTACGACACCATTTGGTCTCTTATTTAACGCAACAAAGTGATCAAATATTACGTGTGTATCGATGTTGATCAAATCTGTATTTCGCTTAGGTTTAATTAGCTTCCAATACTCTCGGGTATTAGATGATTTCAACACTCTCAACTTTTTATTTAACATTTTATCATGATTTTGTTTGCTTTTTCGAATTTCATATTTATATCTTTTACTTGCATTTACCAAATATTGCATGCTATTACAATTAGGGTTGCGGCTGTGGCATGTTTTTGCACGAAGATACTGTCTTCGAAATATTTGGCATTCTTTAGTAAAGAATTTGTTATTAGCCGCTTTCTTTCGGTTATTTCTGTTTTTCTTTTGCCTCCGCATACCAGACACGTCTGCAGCATTAATTAGTAAATCATAAATTGATTGTGACAATTCACAAACGTTCACATCATCGTTATCTACTGACGCTGTGTTTTCTAAACGCGAAATATCGAGATTTTGAAGGAAACTCGCCTTATTCACGGTATTCCAACATATATAATATTCAGACGGTCGACTCCGCGCGTCCACAGGAGACATAACCTTTTGCTCCGCAACGTCCGCAATATCAGTGAGGCGGATAGAGGTTTCACATGCGCAATGATGGTCGGTAATCGTCTTGTCCAGCGGGTACACAATAAAATCAATAACATCACACAAAAGTAACGGCGAACAGAGTGTATAGTCTACCGTTGAACCGTCTTTAGTTTTCCAGCAAGTTTTATTTCCTGCATTCTTGTCACTACCAACACGACCATTGCAGATTAACAAGGAATTGTTCTTACAAAAATCAATTAATAAAGTTCCGCGCGAATTTACGCGTAATTTGTCTTGAGAAATACGTTCTTTTTGAATCGAATTTTGCTCAATGATATTTTGTACAAAAGGGTCATTTTCATCGTCGGTGGGATCTTTGTCGCCATACACGACGTAATCACATATATTCTTGGTATGTGCATTAAAATCTCCCATCATACATATATCTTTTTCAACACCTAAGTCCAACAACTCTTCCTGAAGTTCACCGAATATGTCATCACTGGAGTAACGACTTTTAATTGGTGGAATGTATACGCCTCCTATTAGAATCGGTCGTCCCGAAGCGATTCTCGGATGCCGCAACGTACACCACAATACGTAGGCTACTTACTGTCCGTTGGACATGTCGTCACATATGGGAACAAACTGCGCTTAATCGCGACATAGATGCCACCGGATCTACGGGGAGACAACCCGACCCTATTTTTGCACAGCAATTCAAAATTCATCTCTTTAAATACATTTTTCACGTATTCATCGTCTGCGTTGTCAGTTTTAGTTTCTGTAAAAACAATTAGATCAAATAACATGAAAAAATTTCTGGCATCTATGCACAGTAGCCGCGACCTTAAGCCACACACATTTATGTTAAGGAAACGTAATTTCGAACGAAACACATTTTGAACCAATGTTGTACCATTCGAGGTTGATAGTTTTTTATTAATTGAGGAGACACGCACCTTTTCTTGTTCATTAGCATCGCGACCTCAATAGCGTTTTAGTGTGGGTGGCGAGATTCCAGCTCGTTTGAGATCGTCATCTGAATCAACGACAATTATTCTCGCAGGTGACCTATCCGTTGGATAGAGTTCACAACGAAGACGTCCTTTCACGACGCTGGTACGTCTCACAGATAACGATTGTCGGCATGTCGTTAACAAACGAGCACGTTCTGGTGTGAGGTCGGGATTTATCGATACGTTAAACCAGCAAGAATCTGCTAACCATCTCTTGTGGGTCATCACTTCTGAAACTGCCTCATTTGACGACAATTCTACTAATATATGTCGCGGTTTGTCAAATCGATGCGGCCCCGTGCGATAAATCGATTTAATGTCATTTCCCTTCAAACGACACCCGATGAACCAAAACATTTCCATTACCATACTTTGCAAATCCTGCTTATGGAACTCTCTGAAGTTTATTATTCTAAGTGTACGGCGTTGTTCATGACCACGCACATCATCGCGCAATGTGTGTGTCTTGTCGCCTTTAAACTTCTCCTCCAATGAGCGTAGCCGTTGGCGATTGACATCGATGTCAAGCTGTAATTCACTCGACAGTATATTGAGATTTTGGGCGCAATGACCACATCGTTCCTCTAAAGTATTATCGACGTTCAGTCCGGCAGCGGCCACCGGACCACGTGATTGCGGGGTCGACGACGCCGAGTCTACAATGTAGTATTCCGGTACGTCGTCATCATCAGATAACTGCAGTTCACCAACACGGTTACCAATGAGTGCACCTTTAGAAACAACGGTACTCGGCGCAGGTGACATGAGATTACATTTGGACCCCTTTGCTTTCGTATGCGATTTATGTTGTGACACGGGTTTGGTCACTGGACAGCAGACACCTGCTATTTTCGAGCCTCGGTCCGATTTATTCGCCACTCCAGTTAGCTTTCCTTTACCCTTGGGTTTTGTGGGAGGTTTTTGTAGATTCTGATAGGTAGGTACGACTTTGCCATTCGTTACATTCGCTGCTTTTCTCGCGTTAGTCGTGCGGTTGTCACGGAAGTCCTTCGTGACCACTTTGCGATTACTTACTATCTCCACGTGTTTACTTCAAAAAGTGGAGGGTGATGATGAAACGCACTTGAAGATTCACTGCACTTCGATAGCACGGGCATGCCTTGATCAGCTGTAAGACTGAATATGCCCGACTCGTTATATTTTGGTGAGCACACTATTGCGATGGCTTCAGATAACATGTGCTGATACGAATACTGGGTGTGCATATCGACACTCGATAAAAACACGGATTGAGTCGGATGTGTATGTATCCACCCAATCGTAGCGAGATCATACTTAATTTGATACGCCACAATTTCTTCTTCTGAATGTGCAGCACACGTATCGGTCGTCCCAGTCTGCTTTGGTAGCAAAACATGAGTAACTCTGAAAACGTTATTCGAGAGTTTTCCGGTGAGCATGGCACATGTTTCTATGCCCTGGTTTGTGTTGTTCTCGGACAACTCGAGAAACCGCGCCATGGTTTCCGCAGGAACCTCTACCGTTCTCAAATTGACTGGAGATTTGGTACTGGGTTTCACTTCTCGTTTAAATCGGGAAGTTGGGGGAACGTCTCGCTCCGGGACACGTGCTTGACTCGGTGATGTGTAGATAGGCGATGAAACAATAGGCGACGAAACGACAATGTCGCGACTGACCGATTCATTATCCCCGCTGGGTACGGTCTTGTACTCCATATCCTGAGCACCCATCATACCTTCCATGTCTTGTAGTCGTTTGTCGGTACTATCCATCTCCCGTTTCAATTCGACCATTGCGTCATTTATCTCGTCGACTAGGAGCGACTGTTGAGTGGATAACAACGTTAACTCTTCGACGATACTCGATGTCGTCACAATCTCCTGTCGGCCTGTCACGCTGTCATAATGTGTTTCGCTTACAATATGCTTCACCGTGTTCATGTTATCCTCGATCCGTTTTTCTAAACTATAGAAAGCATTTCGAAGTCCGCGTCACATACACTTTCTAAATTGTTCAGGCGTTTATCAATACGGGCAATGTTAGTCTTCGATTCTTTAGATTCCATCTCCAACACAGAAATGCGAGTATTCATTGGTAATACAACATTCTCCAATTTCGCAAGTCTTGTCTTGTGGTTATCTTGCGATTTCTTGATTTCTGATACAGATGACCGTAACAACACCAATTGATTGTTTTGAAGTTCCAGCGTGTGTCGTATGGAGAGCTCACATTCAGTCTCGGCCACCGATTTGTTTGCAATTTCGATGGTATATTCCAGATTCATTGATGTCTGGTCGCTCATACTTTCCACAAAAGCATTCGCGTACATTTGTGAAAATTCCGATAGGACACCGGGCTCCTCACGTTCCACAATTTCGCCAGTACTTTCATCCAAAGTAGGGAACGGTGTGTTAGGTATCATTTCGCACAACTCCGCCATGTTTTCCTCGGGTATTGCGGGGACGGCCGATGGCGCTGGCGGTTCGAGTGTGTCCTGGCACAAGATGTCGAACGACACTTCACTGTCCTCCGTTGATACGTTACACAATGGGCTAAATCCTGAAACGTCAATTGAACTGCGTAGATTATACCTACTTTTACGCTTCTGACCGCTGCTACCTTCAGCCATGTTTTGCTCCAATTACATTGCATATAATTACTATCCGATGTTAAATTATGTTAACACTTATGGAGAAAATAAATATAAATATACACGTCGCGCCTGTAATTTATGAAGTTGTGTCACGTCACGACAAATCACGCAGATAATGTCTCCTAACAACGTAATTTTCAAATTCCCGCCAACAAATAAGTGACACCAACAATACTGGAAAAACTCGGAAGATTGATCCCGGGTCAAGCTAAGTGGAATGTCAGTCGTACGCGATTGGTACGGATTGGATATGGCAACTGCTACATGTTTCGGTATGTACAAAAGTAGCGAAAACAGAATCCGACATTTACCATATAATCAAAATATTCATAAACCATGATTTAATTCACAGTTTGAGCAGACTATCATAAGGTCTACATGACTAGGACTGCATCAGCAATTTATTGAGTATAATATTCACTGAAACCGTCTAACAAAATAAAAAAACTAAAAAATTTTGGACAAAAAATTAAATCTTTTCCGCCATATTTCGTGACGTCACCTAGACACCTGCTGTATGCCGTCCTTCGATACGACGTGGCCGAGAAAAACGAGCGTTTCTTGTCCAACATACTCTTGGTCGGATTTATTATGATGCCATACTCGTCGAGACGTGCGAATAGCTGATGGAGGTGTTCTTTGTGTTCTGCTTCGTTTGGACTCGCGATGAGTATATCGTCGATGTACGCGAAAACGAAATCGAGATCTCGAGTTATCTCGTCAATCAAACGCTGGAACGTATGTGCGGAGTTCCTCAAACCGAATGGCATTTTTAGGAAAGCGAAACTTCCAAAGGGTGTGCATATACTCGTCTTAGGAATGTCCTCCTCCGCGACCGGTATTTGGTGGTACGCTCGCACTAAGTCAACCTTCGAGAAAATGGTCTTTCCGTGGAGGTGCATAGTGAAGTCTTGGAGGTTGGGGATCGGGTACGTATCTGGAGTGGTGGCGTTGTTGAGTAACCGATAGTCACCACATGGCCTCCAGTCGCCATTTTGTTTCGGCACTAGATGAAGTGGGCTTGACCACGGTGAAGTCGATGGGCGAATGAGTCCTAGTTTCATCATGTGCTCGAATTCTTCTTTAGCTGCTTTGTGACGTTCAGGAGCGAGACGCCTTGGACGTGACGATACTGGGTTTCCGCGAGTTTCGATCTTGTGCGTGATGTTATGTTTCACCGGACGTTCTGGAGCGTAGGGCTGTGTGATCGATGGATAGGTGCGCAGAATATCCTGGTACTTATCCGACGATTTCGAGATGGTGGTGAGTTCGTACGATGCCGTTTGAGCGTAAACTCCGTTGACTTTCAGTGAAGTGGATCTGTCGACGAGTTCTTTGTGCCGTACGTCAACCAACAAATCGAAACTTTTGAGAAAATCGGCTCCCAAAATCGCGTGTCGTGTGTCCGCAATGGTGAAAATCCACGGAAAACTTCGTCGTAGTCCTAGATCGATGGTCATTGACTTTTGGCCGTATGTCGTGATCGGGGTGTTGTTCGCCGCCATAAGTGAACTGGCTTGTCGGCATTTACGTTCGAGTACAGATGGCGGCAAAACGCTGATATAGGCTCCCGTGTCGACAAGAAATGAGCGCTTCGAATTATGATAAATTACGAAAATTAGACGGCTATTCCCTTGGACATGACCCCCTGCCGTTACTTGGAGCCGGCCGAGTCGTTTAAAGTCGGTTGTTTCTTGGCTTGTATTGGCTTGTGCACGGACCTTCACATTTGTTCGCGTCTTTTCCAAACGGGAAGTGGTAGTAGCATATGTCATTCTTGAACGGAAACTTGGTCCCATGGCCGTCGTGTGTCGCGCTTGGAGATCGTGAGTAACGGTGGTTCGCAGCTCCAGTTGTGTGAGATCGCGAACGATGTTTCATTTCCCCCATTTTCCGTGTCAGGGCTGCTACTTTATCTTTAAGTTCGCGGATGTCGTCCTGCTTTGACGATCTGTGCCCGGTTAGAATTGTGAATTGTGAGATGGTCTTTTTCAGCGAAGCACAATTAAAATAGCTGATGCGTTATCTAGATTTCCATAGAAAGTGCTGTCGATGAGCCTACGAGTGTCGAAGATTGCGATTCTGTGCAAGATCCACTGGCAGTTATTTCTACTTCGGAGCTGATATTCGAAACGGTTAATAATGACAGGTGCACCAAACTGAATTTAGTTATTTCAAAGGATGTCGATTTTGATGTTAAACCTCTTCCGCGTCAGACATGTGAACTTTCCTTCAACGATGCCACACTTTTCCGTCTGCTCACACAGAAAGGGATAAACATCACTCATGGAGGTCCCTCGGGCATCGTAAAGACAAATAAACAGACTCAGAGCTATCTACTGGTGACCAAGAATGGATCAACAACCAGCTAATGTAAAATGAACGAACATTGTAATATGATTGTGCCAATTGAATCACTGTTATCTGATTTTACGTCTACTGCTCATTTCTATTCCAGACAAACTGTGGCACAAACTTGAACTAGATTTCACAGGACCAGCTAGATTACAGCGATTACACTGATAGACTACGTGTCTAAATGGCCTGATGTTTCTATAATGGTGGCTTTGGTGGTTGCCCATCGGGTCGGGTTTGGGTGTGGTGAATGTGGTGGGTGCAGGTGTGGTTGTTACAGTGGTTAACGGTGTGGGGTTTTGGTTACAGGCGCAGTGATGTTCCTTCAGTTCGAGTCCGATAACACAGATATCTTAGACACCAGACTGTCTTCTAGAGTAGCATTGTTTGCACCTAACAGTCATATTCTTATTCATTTCGAGCATAGTGTCCATATTAATCTGAATTTTAGCCATTGTGATCACAATTAGCAATGATAATATAACCAACAAAAATATATATCACATTAACGCGGAGAGAAATACAAGGGGTCTAAGCTACAGGGAGCATAAGTGTTCTCACAATAATCTGCTATAGAATGTTGTCACAGTTCAAGGGTTAGCGGCCTAACTTTTACACTATCACAGACTATAATTGTCTAGACTATGACGACTGGAGCTAGCAAATATCAATACTCAGTTTAGCTATCACCTAAAGTTCATTCACTAAAGTAAACTATCAAAACAAGGGTGCTAATGCGGCACCTGATTACTAGACTGTTATGATGTGTTATCTATAGTACAACTACAAGGGTTACACTCAAGTTTGGCAACTCTACACAATAGTAAAAAATGGCAGGTTTTACTCAATTACTCAACTGTACTATAGTAAAATTACCAATTTAATAAATAAATATCAACATATACACTTTTTAATGCCTATATTTTGCAAAGTATATTTTTTCTAAAACTATACTGTCAATACTTTAATAGCAATTAATTGGATCTACAAGCACATATGTATTTTAACTATCTATCACAAATAAAACTTATCAAAACTTATCTAAAACTGGAGCTACACAACACGTCTGATCACTTCAACTGACAGCTGACAACTTGAATCTGGAAACATTCATATATCGACTTGTCAACCAGAGAAGAAACTATCAAAAGCCTTGAGAGCATTACCAGCGAGAGAAAAGAGTGGAGTCGTTTGATTGGAAAACTAATGCAGTGTAATACTGTGGTATAGTTATAGATAGAGATAGATAATCTCGAGTGTCACGATAGTACTACTCAGTGAAAACGGCAGTTTATTAATTATCGCACGTGTCACTGTAGTACCACTTAGCGAAATAACTGGGAACCGACAGTTTATATACGCAATATCAACCGTAGTATAAATGGGTCAATTTATCAAATCTAAATGTATCATACCCACTCAAATGTGTTGTATCGTAGAGTAATTTGACATAGTTCATATAATATTGAATATGAATAGTATCATAAAATTAGGCTAGTGGTATTTTAGTGGAAACTCTTTGTGCATAACATTTTGTTTATTGTAGTATTTTATGTCTGATAAAATAATATATTATCTATAAATAATTTGTATTACTCTACTGATATCTTATTATCTTATTATAGGCTATTGAACAATCACAACATCAATGTTATATCTGGAGTCATACTCATTATATATTCCATATCGATGATATTCTAATATGTTGTATTTTTCTGCTGATATCTTATTACAGGCTTGTCACAAAAATATTTCCGGTTTTCATTTTTGTATGGATATTTTTGTATTAATTATAATTTTGATAATTAATACTCGGCTAATATTGAATTGTTAAACCTGGGAGTTTGATAGAAAGTCACGTAATATTGTTGCTTACTGATTGACTATTTCATATTAGATATGTGTTCTATAATT
>WNLI01030124.1:0-11590 GCA_025802215.1 Wirenia argentea
TTCAAATAAAATTATGCAGAACAAAAACTTACCTCTTTCCTTTCTCCAAATCTATATTGCATTTTAATATCGGTTTATTATATTAAATTTTATAAAGGTTTATAATGAGGTCATTACTTATGGAACACCCTGTAGGAGAATTATAGTCACTTACAGTAGTGATTTCGTCACCGTGCGACATTCACAGCCAGTTTCGGTACACATGCACTTTGTAGAACCAACGCAGCATTCGTTGACGCACGCCTCTCCTCCTGTGCACTCTAGCGGAACGGCACACCTGGGAGTGGTTGCGTCGCCAATCTTTCGGCATTCTGTTCCAGTTACACATCGTAGGTAACTAGTGCATTTTCTGCCTCTGAAATTGGATTAGGTCGGATTTTACCGTATAAATATTGGATGTTTGGTTGCGGTATGTCATGACTTCTAGAAACAAAAATTATCCGAGAATTTTGTTTAGAAATATTACACATTTAAGTGTAATAACTATTTTTCAGAAATACAGGATTTATATACAAGAGAATACCACTTAGAAATGTCACTGCACAATAACACCAGCTACATGATTGATTGTAGGGTCAATGTACTGTGAGGTGATCTCTCTAAGTGGTACTCTCACTACTCTGACAGTAACAAATTATGTGAACAGGGTATTATGGTAAATTTGCACAATGGTAACTTATAAATAGATTATAACTTCATAAATAGCCATCCAAAAAAGATATGTCTGAAATCGAACTTGACTTACTTGACTTATGGAGCTTGCATCGTGGAACGCGTGGCGTCTCGGGTAAGCTGCCTCCAACCTATTCTGTCGGTGGTAGCGGCCAGTGCATCAGCAAAGGGTAGGTTTGTGTCCTCCGTGATTTGATCGAAGAAATCGAAGAACATCGCAATTTTATTATATTTTATTAATCCATTTTCCACTTGTGTGCACACATAATGAGCAATTTATTGGCATAATATGAGCCCCGAGGCTGTACATTGGGGAAGTAATGAATGTTTTCTGTTTTTCTGCCTCCAAAAAAGTATTTCACTGATGAATTGAATTTTACATAGTTTTGCAATGGGCTCACTTGTGGCATGCGTGATTATAAAAAAAAAACACTGTAAAAACTGTTTTAAAAAACTGCACGCAAACTATGTATGTCATATCCCTCAATTCAACACTCACTTCGGTATCCGACATGAACA
Source organism: Wirenia argentea (assembly GCA_025802215.1). Taxonomy (NCBI): domain Eukaryota; kingdom Metazoa; phylum Mollusca; class Solenogastres; order Pholidoskepia; family Gymnomeniidae; genus Wirenia; species Wirenia argentea. The sequence goes on from WNLI01030124.1 coordinate 1,192, forward strand.
CCAAATGCTTTCACACTCGCAAATCCTGTCTTCGTCACAGCATCGATTGGCGCACTGTTTCCTTGGTGCATAACATTGGTTATGACTGGCGGGGAAAGTACAGCGTGTGTTCTCGTCTGCCTGTACACATTCGAGAGGCGGCTGGGATCTCTCGGTGATGCCCCACGGTTTCCCGTCCCATTTATTGACACATTTGTCTGTGGTTGAATGTGGGTCGCACACTTCCCCAAGCCTGATAACAAGGTCATGTGACTCATATCCACCAATAAAGCTGGGTTTACATGAGGATACAGTTGCCGATATTACCCCAACCATCGCCACTTTCCACCGCTTACTTGGAATTGATTACGTATTTTATTTTTTTTATTTTATTAATAATTTATTACGGTGGTTTACATTAAGGCGAATACTAATATTTACAATGCCTGACGAGTAACGACCACTATTATACTAAGTACTACTAGACTACTAAAGTTTAATAAGCTACTGTATAATATAAGTTATAACAATAAAATAATAATTACAAAGAAACAATTTACATCAGTGTCTAGTATGACTGATCAAAATAGCTATATAAATAGTTTAGTAATAAAATAAATGGTAATAATCTGATGACGTGAAATTGAGATGATGTGATAACCATTCGGAGTCACAATAGCAACAATTAAACTTGAAGTAAATGTTCCTTCAATTGAGTTTTGAAGGAAGTGTAAGAATTTGCCGTTTTAATTTTGGTTGGTAGTGAGTTGAATGTTGTTGGACCAAGATAGCACAACGCACGTTGACCTGTTGATTTATTCACTCTTGGTATAAATATGTTAGATTTGGTATTAGATCTGAGTGTGTGGGCAATCGTAGAGGATGTTTCAATGAAGTTTTGACCTAAATTTGGACCTATATTGTGATGTAATTGATATACATTGCAAAGGTAGAAGTACTTTCGTCGATTTGACAAAGATGGGATATTTAGTTCTTCTCGAAGAGGTTGGGAACTAGTGCGGCGAGGAGCATAGCATATAATTTTTAGACATTTATTTTGGATTGTTTCTAGAATACTGATGTTCGTTTTGGACATATTGAAGTAGATTGATGATGCATATTCTAGGTGGGGACGTATGATGGAAGTATAGTACAGAATTGCTGTTTGTCGGTCAATATATTTGCGATGCTGAGAGAAACGCCACACAAGTGGCATGACTTTCTTTTTTATTTTAGCAATTTGGTAATTCCAATTTAGTGCGATGATTCTGAGCATTGTCTCTTTTTCTTGTAGATGTTGTCGCCATACAGTATTATTGCGCTGCATGGGATAACATGATTTATTATGTTCTACCTTTTCTTTGTCATAATACATACTTTATTTGTACATAAATTTGTAGCCTGATGGAGGCAATTGTGTGCTGTGTGCCAAATGAGCCGTGAGGGTCAGCATCAAAATTGTGATTAACAAAAAAACAAACATTACACTGACCTATTAACCTCACCTTTCAGAATCAACATCAAGTTATTTCAACATCAAGTTATTGCAACATCAAGTTATTTCTGTGATCCGGAAGAGTCCGGAAGCAGTTCTGAATCATGTATCTTATCTCGTACGTATACCTCAAGTCTAACTATATTCTGGATGGAGGCAGTCTGTCCTATATTGATTAATTATTTACTAAATTACTATTTTTCACTAAACAACTTGTATAATTTTCTTGCAGATATGTGAAATTCAACCGGACTACTCGCCAGCTATCTCGGAATACAAGGTTACATTCTATCCCGTACATATATTCTATATAATGTAGTAAGCAAACTTAGCAAAGTAGTAACACTAGTAGTAAGCAAAGTGTACCCGGCTAATATTAATTCCTCGGTAATCTGTAGCACGTGCCTTAGCCACAGACGTCGAGCTCTCTTGTACCAAATCAGAGATACGAACCTGGTTAGATCTAGGCAGGATATCTTCTGTTTTAACGTGATCTCGCCAGTTGATGCGCCGCATAAGACGGAGCTCTACCTCTGGTCCCTCAAGATGAATTTGCTGGTTTGGCTACGGGACGCACTCTGCGGTCATAACTTTGTCTTTTAGCGTCACTAACACTAAGACCCCATTTAGCACAGTCGGTAGTTGAGCTTGTTAGCTGCCAATTCATGACACAGCCCACACTTGAACCTCGGATCCTGAAATACCAAGGCGAGCACTACCACTGAGCTACTATCCTCAATACAGTAGCTAGTTGTATAATATCTGCTACTTGCGTAGCCTATCAGAAAATCGTTCAAACATTATATTACTTATCTTCAAGACCTCCAATGCAAATACGATGAAATACTTTTGTTTGTCACAATAACAACATTCAAGGCCTTCTGGGTCCTGATATAAATACCAAATACATTTTGTATTGTAGGAAGGGCTGGTGACCAACTATGATGCAGACACGAACGTGGTGACAATGCATTTGACTGCAAAATCTACAGAGAAGAGTAAGTACAATAATATATACGTGTACCTTCATATAGCATAATATGTGTGCAATTGTCCACTACCCCACTAGAATATGTACAAATAGACTAAATACTTTATTTTTTCTCGCCCAAAAGAATTAACTCACTTTTAGTGACGTTTCGACGCGATACTCTTGTCTTTGTCTGACCAACCATGAACCAAGACGAAGGTCGAAGGGGCTTATTTTCGCACGTGTGCAGAAACACTGTCTAACGCGATCTCACGATTTCCTGCCAAAAACCAACGGAGCGGCGCTGGCAGTCAGCAATGACTGTCGTTGGTCGGACGAAAACAAGAGTATCAGTTCGAAACGTCACTAAAAGTGAGTTAATTCTTTTTGTTTTTGGATAACAAAGTTAGAATGAATATTCCCACCTGATGAACTTTTTCAAGCGACTAAATACTGTCCTCATAGGCTCATACAGCTTATATCATACATAGTTTACGCAATATGTGAACAGTTCCTGTAATATGACGTCCTTATTCAAATTGTACATATTTTTGCATCTTAGCATGTCCGTGATAATTATGTAGGCTTGTATTTGTCGTTTACATAAACTAGCGATCAATAAGCAACCAATGAAATCATGCTACTCAATCAACCAATGAAATTGCGCTTGTCAATTTTTTATCACTTTGATTTGAATGTGCGACATATCAAAACTGTATAGATGGATGCGTGCTGATATTCATTGTAAGGTTTATAGAACCGAGATCAATGTAAATTGCCGGAATTGAAAATTTTTACTATGAGTAACAATATAGTGCCATGGTGTCAAGTTTTTTTGACATGCCTCCTTTATGTTGCCAAGTAGCCTGGTGCTGATTGTGCCTTTAACACCAACTGGTGATTACGAATCTGCAGTGACTAGACCATGATTAAACTTATGCGGTTGAACTGTCTTGGTATACTTCTTAAAACATGACACATTTCCAGAGGATACTAACGGAAAGTTTGCCGTAGTCCTGACTGAAGGAGATGATGTCGTGCTGACGAATGTAACACATGATGATTCCTCACAAAAGGTAATTTATATTATTAATCATTGGAATGAAGGAAAAGCCTCGCGTAATCATATTACATTTTAATTCAATTTGCAAAACAAAAAAATACATGATACTATACATGGAATACATAGGCCTATAACTCATAATCTATACATATTCACTCAGTGTAGTCTAATACCTTATTCTACCACATAATAATATACACATTAGCCTATTGTTACCACAAATTCCACAAAACTAACTAATGTGAGGATCTCTATTAACGATCAGCCAGCATTGTCACATAATTGTACAGTTTGCTGGTTCAAATTCCTAGTGATACACTACATCTCAAATTGATGACATCATAATATTAAAGTGCTATATTATACACAGTGTGATATTATGACATTATATACTTACTATCGATCATTTACATGGTCCGACACACCCGTGATGGCCAAAAACATTTTATAAATACTAAATAAATTAATTATAAAATTAACTTGTCGATTGTTTACCAATCGATATCACGTGACGCGCGTAGCTTACTGTGTACGGCGCAGCGTCTAAGCGGCCAATAAAATTAAGCGCAGAATACAGATCTGCTCCAGAATGCAAGTGTATTGGACTGTAGGCACAATTATATGTTTATTATGGCATGGCATGGTGGTAGTTGTATTAATTGATTAGTATTAGTATTCATGGTAGCAATAATTAATTTGCGATACGGCACTTTAATGTCATTCATGATTGGAAAAACTTAAAGGTTCATTCAGTTGACAGATTTGAAATAGTTACAGGAAAGTTTCTCAGCGAAACAGTCGTATTAAATTTTAATGAAAAAAATATATGTTTCTAGATTCTAGTGGGATCCGAACCTGTGCTAACTTCTATCACTAAAGTAAAGCTATAGTTGAAAAGCTATAGTTGAAAAGCTATAGTTGAAAAGCTATAGTTGAAAAGCTATAGTTGAAAACCTATAGTTGAAAAGCTATAGTTGAAAAGCTATAGTTGAAAAGCCGGATTCTCCTTGAAAGTTTTTTTATAGTCTAAGAACATCCTTTCCTAATTAGTAAATCAGACCGGATTTCATTTTTGTCAATGTAAAATTGTAGTCTATTATAATCCAAATGTTAATCACACGTACGTGGGTACGTAATAATGTCTGCATGTATACTGGTCAAAAAAAGAAACACGCCACCTATAAAAAATATTTAATTGAAAGTGGCGCGTTTCTTTTTTGACTAGTATATCTCAATTAGGAACTCTGTGACTGTACGGTGTTCATGCATATCATTTAAAAAACCTCTAGATCTACCAAATATCGGTCTTACATCATGGCCATGCGAGGGTAGTCGTGCGCAAGGCATCAACGTACTATTATCCCTTTACAATGTATAATTATAATAATTATATGCATGGCTTTACGACCTATACACATAATATTATAACTTTTGTTTATGTATGATCAGTGCCATTTTTCTAGGATTGGTTAACTGAGGATGCGGACATTGTGTTCTTACCAAGGAACACTGAAAAGTAAGTTAAACGTCCGATCGCACAGTCCGAGATTCGAACCCACAAATTATAACATTATTTTTATCCATGATGGACAACTTACAAACTGTACGCATTCTCTGTACATTTACTTTTTAACGTAAATATTTTGTGTATTGGTTATACAGGTTCTTGTGGCATTGGATCACATGATCGAGCCGAAACTAGTCGCTCTGCCGAAGTAACCGAATCAGATTACTCAAAGATGAACTGGTATTGTAAATAAAAGTACATACAGTACAACTAGTCTGGAACTATGTTCGGTTGAACACTGTTCACTGAAAGTACGTTCAGTACAAAATGTTTTCAGTTTACAAAAGTTGATTTATGATTATAGTGTACGACTGTTGATTTATTTTTCACCAAAGAACAATGGTACTTTATTGACTATTGCCTATTTCCAACAAGTTTATTACACTAACCAGTGGTTAGTACCGACGGATGAATTGGTATCGTTAATTTTCTACAATATAATTTATGAACAAGTTTATTTAAGTTTTACCGAAGATGAACTGGTATTATTAATTATCGTATCGGCAAGATAAACTAAATAAAGTGCTACAAGTTTACACAATATGTTTTTATATTTTGCATTTAATTTACTAAATGATCTATAATTATATGCATTAATTAGTAGACTTAAAGCTGAAATCCAGTATTATAAACACAAGATACATAGTGAAATATACACAAATATTGTACCAACCCATTTCCTTCCCTGGGTGACCGCAATTTTGTAACAACAGTGTCACTGTGCCAATTTGAACAGACCAACATACCAATTTCTCTTGTATAAAAGCCAAATTTGTATATAATTTTATCCGCACACAGTTACTAGGTTCGGTGTGGTTCACATACTCTGGAACGTCTGGCGTCAATGAAAAACTGACGCACGAGAGGATCTAGGTGATCGTTGTCAGTGCTTAGGGTTTTTCAGTCTTAGCAACTTTTCACCCACAAAGACAATGCTCTCCATTGATTTCTCCTTTAGACTTGGGATTTTTATTAGCATTAGTCCTCGGCCTTATGGTCATTTGAGGCATGGTGATTCGCAAGCGTGACTCACTTGGTCCTAGATACATGCCTCTAGCACTGATTCATAAAAAAATTTCAGTTTAAATGTATATATCTTGGGTTTATAAAAGTGGACTTAAATTTTAACATACATAATTTATATTGTGTCTCATTATAGAGAATTTATGAAACTTTCTTTCCTTCGCTATCAAAATATTTTCTGTTTTTTCCTTTTCACTTTTTTCATATTTGACAATCATTGCAAAATGTAAACAGTAAACACAAAAATAAACCGTCAATGGAAAACAAGATGTCAACAAGACTGTTATCTGAACTTATCTCACTAACTTGAATTTGCCATTGAATCGTCTTTGAGGTTTATATATTATGTTATTTTTAGGAACAAAAATCTTGCAGTAAGTAAAAAAATACACTTGGAACTTTTGTATAACGACTGCACTTTAAGAATCTGTCCATGTTTCCATGCAAAAATCTTGCAAGTGTAGGTTTTAACATGTCCGAAGAAATCCTGTCTGTCTGATTCGAGCTTGCAGTCGAAAGATAATCTGCTGCTTCAGCCACAATTACCATGGGTAGCGTTAACATGTCTTACCCATGTATGTAACCAAATGACTAATTTATTTTAAGAGGTAAAAAATTGACTGGTAAAAGTTGTTGCAACATATATATACTAGGTAAAAAAAAGAAACGCATTTTGCATTATTGGTTATATATTTTTGGTAGTATCAAATAAATGTCATGATTTTTTTTCATTATGGCATCTTCTGAGTGTACTTCTTCCTTTAGAAGCGGATATGCCCCCTCTGGCGTGGATACAGCTCCTAATATGCTGACGCAATTCCTGTCTCTAACATCCCTATGGCACGAGCACATTGTAGAGTTGTTAACCTCGGCATGTTCCATGAAGAAGACAAATTTTTGAAATTTAAATGACCCCACCATCTCATCTTGTAACTTGTATTGTTGACCTAAGCCCAAGTGTAATGTTTAGTTGACATGCTGCACATGTTGTCGACATCCTACACGCCACAAATGTAGGCTGTACACACCGTGTACTCATCATAATTTGTCCGGTTATGTTGGGCATTTTATAACAAAATGCGTTTCTTTTTTTGCCTAGTATATAGTATGCTAAAAGTGTAATGAAAATAGGTTTGGTTCCAGATTTGACAAATAGAAGTTACATTAGTGGACATTGTCTTGTTACTGGTTTTTCATGCTGGTGATGATTTGCTTGTTAGAAGTTTATCTTGCGTTGGTTGTTTTTGTGCCATTCGTTTTTCATTTGATGTCAATTTTTCAGTTAATGCTATCTCAACTAGGGGTTTTTCAACCAATGGCTGATCCACTATAACAATCTGTTGTGTATGAGCCCATGTTCGTGTTGTTCCTTTTGCAAATATGACGTAGAAAAGGCAACACAAACCCTGAACTGCCGCCATGATGTAGAAGACAGTTTGCCATTCACTTCGAGTTTTCTGAAACATGATAAGTCTACATGATAAGTCTATCTCACATTGCATAACAATACAGTATTATGTGGCATATTTAAAAGAAGAAAAATATTTGGTAGGCCCTACATTATGGGTATATAATACTTACTAGACATCAAAAGAGCCTTACATTTGTATATTTTCCATATCACTCTCAAAATAATTATTGTGATAACAAAATTTCTCAAGTGATCATAACTTATTTTATACCAAAAATTTTTCTTTCTGACTGTGTGAGAAGTTCTGTTTCCAAAATTCTGTTTCCAAACAAAAAGTTGTCACCAAAATTTTACATAAAAGTTTGCATGGTTTACAGGATATTTAGTTACATTACATGCTTATATTTGTGTATATCTCGGGTGATCAAAATTTAATTTACGCCTGTAAAGGCTAATAGTTTTTATTTAGTGATTTGTCTGATATTCTAAAATCCGCATCCGAATAAGAAAAAACATATATAAACATGCGCGCTCTAAATAACAGAGGTGCATATTTAAGTAAATGGTAGCAACTTTTTGGGAAGTGCACACAACCGAAAAAAAAATGATTACTAAAATAAATTATGATCACTTGATCGAGAAATTCATCTAGCAGTTATTTTGACGTTATATGATACTATTGTAAGAGTTGTTTACGCTTAGTTTTCATGACTGTGGCAACATAGTCCTAAATATTGAAATGGGAAATTCCAAATAACATAATTATTATAAATTTGTCTTACACATCGGGGATAATAATCGTAAAAAATTCTTGCAATCGATCCATGTATAGCCTGAAAATATACAGTATGTATAAGTTATCCATGGCTTCAGTAAGGAAGCTCAATGCCCGCTAGCGATTAAAATTTAGGTGTTGTTGGAACAACCTATGTCAAACGCCATGTGACGTCAAGACGACCCTCAAGCTACGTCATTGCAACGTATTCGTGTCATCATGACGTTTGAATTTTACGTCAACGAGACGTTGGTTGTGATATGGCGACCTTATATTGTTTGTGGGGAATGACGCACGTGACTTGCTATATTGTTGTGCCTTGCATAAAGTATTTTTTAGAGGGCTAGGCTTGTACAGATATTTCACTTTTACCATGTTTGAGAGGCAGCATTGTGTAAAAAAAAACAATGGAATAGCCTATAAATCTCCCACTCTACTTTCATTATTAATTTACATACTCCTTTCCACACACCAATGCACATACCAAACGTTTGGACCCCATTAATTAACACCCATTATTTTCAGTTACTTACATTGGTTGTGAGAGCCCCAGCTGTGTAGTTAGCCACGAGGCCAGCACATGCGCACATCGTATTTGTTATCCCAAACAGTACTCCTGCGTGAGGATGAGCGATGTCCGCGTGGTTCACAATGAAGCCCGGATATATGGCGCCCCCAAGTCCCGTGGCCAGTGTCAGCAGGGCGATTATAGTCAGCCATTTTGTGCAGTCCAGGAATCCAATCACGATGATTGGCGCACAGGATAACATCATACCTGCCAGAAAGGCACAGGATAACATCATACATGCCAGAAAGGCACAGGATAACATCATACCTGCCAGAAAGGCACAGGATAACATCATACCTGCCAGAAGGCACAGGATAACATCATACCTGCCAGAAGGCACAGGATAACATCATACCTGCCAGAAAGGCACAGGATAACATCATACCTGCCAGAAAGGCACAGGATAACATAATACCTGCCAGAAATTAAGGCACAGGATAACATCATACCTTCCAGAAAGGAACAGCAACCCTGTCAGAAAGGTGAAATGATCAAAGATGCCGTTAGAAATGAAAGTCAAGAGGTCAACAGAAATAGTGCTAGAATTGATCAAATATCTCACCTGGGTGTATGTAATGCATATATGCATGGTATAGTAGGCCTATAGAGTATTGTGTACCAGGGTTCACCCCGTGAGCCGTTTACGTGTCAAATGATGCTAAAAATGGCTCTTAAAAAATCATTTGGCGGCCAAATTTATTTAAAATAGCACAACAAATGTACACTGTATTAATTTATGCATTTGTTGCACCTTCACATATGATGCCAGTGTGAACGCTGTCGTGTACCATACCATACATCCCACCTACCATACCATACATGCATCATCACAGTCACCATACCATACATGCGCCATAACACAATACCCACCATACACGATGCAACTGACATATCATGCGCATCCATACACGCACACAAACACGACGTGCAAAGCTACGTGCTTACAACGTATCCTCTGCGAAGTATAGGGCCTATATATGTGAGCTAGTTCAAGAGTAGCACAATGTAAACTAGCCTATTTTATTGCCAAGGTATATGTATATGTGTTATGAATACGTACCGTTCGTCTATTCAACATGAATCAACTATAAACGCAACGTCGCCTATGTATACAGTACCCAGCAAACATCAAATTGCAATAACGGCCCTCTATCGGCAAGCCGATATAGGCTGGCCTATGGCTAGTCGCCATGTCCATTATCCAAACTTGCTTTTGGCTAGCATGATGTCGCATGCCGGTACATAGGCTACCCACCATCGGTCGGCACGCCGATATCGAACCACTTTCTCCTCACCATCGACGTTGTGGGTTTTTCGCCAGTTTAAAAAAATGTTAATTGGACACCTATCTACAGTTTATCCAATATTTAAATACGTTTAATGCATGCAAGAAAATATGTGATGTATCACCTACAGTCAGGGTCGAGCATGGCATGTCGCGTGACTTTAGTGAGGATGGACAGGGACATGCCAGGTTGTGTAGAGGGGGTTGTGAGGTGTCGCGTCATATAACATCCATGAGGTTGACGTGCGTGGTTGCCATGGCAA
>WNLI01030235.1:0-11586 GCA_025802215.1 Wirenia argentea
ATTCTGTGGTACCATGTGTGGCTGACATGCGGTGCCATTCCATGTGGTCCCATATATGCATAGTAATCAATCCAGCACTACCTTAGGCATTATTCATGACTGAAAAATTATCTGTAGACTATACCTGATGAAATAGATTCCAATTATCAGGCAGGACCATAGATATATTAACTCCGGCAGGACTGGCAGGTATAAGTCGAGTAGGTGTAGTCGAGTAAATTAGTATTACTGTCAAACATAGGTCACGACAATAGTTTTTTTTTTTCGTCAAAATTATAGGCCTATGAACGAACGAGGTAATACCATACAGATTATTGTATAATTTTGTACAGTTCATTGAAATATTGTATACTTCCCATTTTCCTCATTTTTCGCCCGCCTTAGACATACGACTGGACACAAAAAGTTTGACATGTTGTAAGTCGATGATCCCAAATGACAATGATCGACAAATATTTCAGTTAGTTAAGTTTATAGTGCTATTTACTATTCGTAGTAGTACTGTATGTCAATGTTTCAGGTAGGCCTAATGCAAAATGCTTGGCTATTCTCTTGTCATTCTACCTGTTATCCAAACACTAATAATTAATCGATAACAGCTCGTCTTTTATTCCGTTGTCAGACGCTATTAGGATCTGATTGCTACTGGTTCCTAAAAAATCGACCACAAGTTCACTTCACTTCGGTTATAAAATCGCATCGTTTGACTGCTCCGTAATAGTCACAGTTTGCCCCGGTTATTCAGAGGTAAGGATCGGCGGGGATTCGGCGCCACTCTCGCAAATCTTTCGGTTTCGTTATTTTGTAGTAATACAAAGTTACTTACTCGTCTGTTTCCTCTGAGGTATTATTTAATCTAATCCGATACGTTTTTGAGTCGCGTTCCCAAGGGACATTTGTATTGTATTATATCATGCTCGAGTCTAATGCACCACTTTGCATTAAATAACTTGCCAATCCATATATTTAAACCCACATGTGCTAGGTTTTCATGACTTGGTTTTGGTTATTTTCTTGACCTTTTCAACAAATTCTTTGACAGCATCCCAGATTTCATCCACTAATGTCACATGACAACCTTTCAAGACGTATCATTTGATCAAAGTGATCTGGTTATAAGCGGATCAGTAAAATCGTCAACATACTGCGCAAAATCGAAGCTAACTCGTCGAGTCTTCGTCTGCTTCGAACTGGTAAATATCCAGAGGCATGTGTATCCTTTGAACTGTCTGACAACGGGATTAATGTACTCTGCAAGTTTAGAGAATATATGTAGGCTATACAGGGCCTTTCCTGGCATCATTTTTCTTATTCAGGGATCATGTACAATAGTACAATAGTAATATTCATGAAACTATATAGACATATCAACATCATTTAGTAATGTGTATCTGTTAACGTAACTAAATTCACAATGTTTTAACCCGATATTTATGGCATCTTAATTTTAACCAAATTTTCAAATCTAATTTTTTCTCTTAAATTAATTTTGTTTTGCATTGTCATATTTGGTAGCATAATGCAGGAAAAAATATTTAAGCTTTCTTCTAATTTTGCATTGGCATATTATAGCATACCATAGCATATTAATAATGTAACCCGTAAAATTTCAGTTCAGTATATAAGAAATAACCCAATTGTCCTACACAATGTGATGTTTTATTTGTGTTAATATTTAAACAGTTAATCCTTGTTATTGAAAAATATGTTAATTTTGTTCGGAATTAATCCTATATTGTTTTATGGTTTTACAGTTTCAAAATTGTTGTTCAGAAAGTTTTGTACAGTTTGTTAAATGGTTAGTAATTTTGAGTAACAAAAGTAACAAGGATTCACTGTTCGCTGTATAAATGTATATATTTCATGTATATTCTGTAAATATGTCACGTTTTATATAGTCAATTCTCCATTGAAGTGACTGTTGTTGCTTATATTAGGCACAAAGAAAAGATATGATAGGAATTGACAGCCAGCTTCAATAATCAATAATGTAAAAAAATATATAATTTATGCCTTACAGGCTTACACGAATGAACTAAATGTGATTTACGCGAAAATCCTACCAAATGTTCATGATAATAGACTACACTACTACTGAAAGCTGTGTTGAGAAATTGTAAGAAGTATAATAAATATACTGTATTATGTACGAATTTTTTGGGTGAATATTAAATTTCATAACATTGTCTGTGAACATCAATATCTCAAATTTAAAATCTAGCTTGAGTTGACATGATATTTGTAGCGATATGTGTAATGTGTATGTACTCTTTATACATCAACGCATAAACCTATTGCAATTTGCGTAAATTAACAATTATTTTAAGACAGACACTTTGCTTTGTTTTGTTGTTATTGTTGCTCATATAATGCTTATTTCCTAACATTTTATGAGTATTGTATATGACAACAAAAATCATCCCACCGTTACTACGAAAATTGAAAATACATTGCCAGATGTGTTCCGTAGAAACTTATTATATGACTCATATCATGAGAATCCAAAGAAGAATAATTTATCAGCCATAACTTATCGGTCGTATACTTCGTCTGATATGAGCATGATGCTGCAATTTATGTAGTAAAATTCTGTAAATGTATCTTACATTCTAACAAAATGACTTTCTAACAAAATGACTGAAATTCAAACATCAATAATATTGCATAAAGTATTATGTACTAACAAGAATTAAAACGATAACACCGTTTAAGACTAACAAAATAAAATTTTATATAAAATATAATTTATTGATACACGAGCTTTCGATAATAAATTATCTTTATCAAGTGTTTAGTATATGTACTGATACGGATGCACATCAATTGCAAGATTAAGATTGGTCTCTCCAAAAAAACCTCGTGAAAATAATTTTAAGTTCACTTGGCAGTGTAAAAAAAAATGTTATGTAATGTTGAAAATTGTCATATGAAATTTTTAGTGCAATTTATGTTATTGTATTACCATTGAATAAATTATGATACATTTGATATTCGCTTTAGTGTTGTTTTCATATTTTGTATATGTGTTTATATTATGCAATAATAGGGATGTTAAGAAATTTGCAACGATCTCTCACGGACGACGTTTATTTTAAACTAGGTCACACCAGTCGAACACCGCCTTACATGGTACGTAACAAGATTTTTTGTTCGTGAACAGGTCCGATTTTCTCAAAGCGAGACGACCCTCAAAGAGCCGCGAAATTTCCACATCTGATGTTTCAACGTTTGTGATTTTCACGTCAATAAAATTGTCGGCCTAATTTAATAAAAGATTTGACCAACCTAAAAATAAAACTACAAGGACACTGGTGAATTCTGACAATGAGTACATTCAGCCATTCACTGGTGTGCGGACTGTGTTAGTCGTAGATGGAGTGTAATGCTTTGGTAACTGTTCAGTGTATGTGACCAGTGTTCGGTGTTCATGCACTGGGGATTTGTGAGCAATGCTTTAGTGCGCATGACGGTGTGACCTATACAGAACGGTGTCCATCGTGGGTGTCTTCTAGTTACTTAACATGCCTAATAGTACTGTATCGAGATTGCTGAATTTTATCAAAATCTGTGAAGTCACTTTACTAGCTCAAAGCGTTGACTGTGGTGGTTGTGGCGTGATCATGTTGTAGTGCAGTGGTGACTATGTTGTGATGACTATATATATGGTGGTGTTGCGGTGGTGATCATGTTTTGGTTTGGGATGTGGCCATGTGGTGATCATGTAGTGTGGGCGACGGCGTGATCATGTGGTGGTGCGGTGTAGTCATGTGGTGATGGTGCAGTGCAGTGGTTACATATGGTGGAGTGGGCGTGATCTTGTGGTGGTTGTTTGATGACCATGTGTGGTGGTGGTAGTGCAGGCGTGAAACTGTGGAGGTGGTGTAATCGTGTGGGTGTGACCGTGCGGCGTTGGTGTGGGCGGGACAGTGTGGTGGTGGTGCGGGCGCGGGTGTGACGTCATATGGTCGGTATAGGTAATCATGTGATATCAGTCATGTAGTTCTAGTGGTCATATCTGGTCACTGTGGTGACTTTTGTTATGTGGTAGTAGCAGTCAGGCGATTGTGGTGGGCATAGTCACGTAGTGATTATTGTGGTAACCGTGTTTTTGGTGATGCTAGTGGCCATCCAGTGTGGTCGTGTGGTGGTCATGAGTCGTAGCCATGTGGTAGGTATATGTGGTCGCATATATGTCAAAGTTAGAAGGCCCTACAGAATATCCATGAAGGTAGTCTATATTATAATCATAATATAATGGTCCTCACCTGCTCATTTTTATGTGCAAATACAACTGGCTCACAAATTAAATTCAGAACTTTAGATTTTAGTTAGTATTCTTTTATTTAACAAAATCTGTAACAATTTTGCACCATTATGTACATGATCTTTAACAAACAGGAAATCTCCTACTACATAAGTTATTGCTGGCGACAGTAAGTTAGTTAATTGGCAAAAATTGAGTAGCCTATATCATGGAAGTATAGTGGTTTTCTGGTTAGTTATAATGGCCTACAATATATAAACTGGCAAACACTATGTGGCGTGTTACATAAACTTTACATTTACCGCTAGTACTATACAAACTTTTTGTAGAAAAGTGCATGAACTTATAAATATGATGGTGAAAACCTTTGAGGATTATATTGATGATTAATAAAAACAAAAATTTACAAAACAAAATTTAATTCTACTGTCATTATTTGATAAGGCATGCAAAAATAAAAACTGATATGTGCCCGTGAACACTTTTCATCCTATATTAGTTACAAAAAGAAACGCTTCTATGATAATTATGTAGACGCGTTTCTTTTTACCTCGTATACATCATTATATTACAATATACAGAGTAAAACCACAGCAAATTTGAGCAGATATAATATACACAATAATGTATAAGTAACAATTGGCATAAGTTAACGCACTCGGTTACACATAATATAAATATACTTGTCGTCATAAAAAACCTTACTTCGGGATGTTTTCCATTATAACGTCAACATTACTGTTAGATACATGCTCGTAATATCTGCATTTCTCAAGCAATCATAAGCTAAAGACGAATAATTTTTCTTTCTGACCATCTTAGAAATTCTACCATCCGCTTCCGAATACAAATGTGGTTAGCGTTTACATAAACTTGCATTTTTCGTTTTACGACATATTCCAAGTTACCGTTACTTAAACTCTTACACAGTATGTATTTCTTAGCCGATCACAAATTAATTTACACTTCTGAAAGTCTGAATAAATTTTCTTTCATTCTGTACCAGAAATTCTAATATCCGCATCCGAATAACAAAGATATCCACATTTACATAAACATGCATTTGAACGCGCCAAAGGACGAAAACAATTAATGTTTACGTAAAAGGTGACCACGTTTTTATTCGGAACCGTACATATGAATTTCGCATACAGTCAGAAATACAATTTATTCCTCTTTCAAACGGTATAACATACCTTATGATCGCTTGAGAAATGCAGATATTATGAACATATATCTCACAGCAAATTTGACAATAGAAAATATCCCGATGTAAGGTTTTTTATGACGGCTAGTATATAATTATATACAAGTTACTACTATACTGTACACGATTAGAAACATCATATTTACAAACATGGGACAATATTTGTGGTAGATAAAATTAAATACATAAATGGATATTAGTAAAATAATAAGTCAGAAATTAATCCTGTACGGTATGTACACATGAGTTGATTTTAAAATAAAATGTTACAGTAAAAAGTTGACATTCGTCTAAGCAAAATTAGCTGCCGGTAAAATAGTGTTCATAAAACAACAAATAAAAGAGTATTATACCCTAGCCAATCTTTAATTTCTCAGATATTTCGTTTAATTGAACGGTGCCTACGTTTCAGGTAACTTATGCAGGAATCTCACAAATGCGGGTTTGTGCGCCTGAGAAAAATCCCACGAATGGTTGCAGCCTAGGCACGAACCTGCAGCCGAAGTGCCCGTCGATTGATCGTTAAGAGGAACCGATGTGCTAACCATTACACCATGAGCGCACAGTACTAGTCATACTACTTGAAAAAAAAATGGATTATCAAAAAAATTTAATTTTTAATTTAGACTCAAGGAAATATCTGAGAAATTACTGTAGTCAGATCTAACACCAAATTTGATTGTGGAAATTAAGTGTAAGATACAAGACAAAGTAAATATCTGCCTATCTAGTTGATATAAACTGATTGAATAGTTGATCTGAATTAAACCAGATGTAAATCTGTAAGTAAACTAGGATATTGGTAAAATCAAAATAATAATTGTAAAATAAGACACATAAATGGAATGGTAATAAAATTAATTAGTGCATAATTAAATTAGCACTACGATTAATTGCTAGAGTAATCAGCTTATGTCAGTGTTTTGTTAAGCTAATACTGATAGGTTAAAGTACGGAGAACACGTTATTTAGTTGTAAAGTATAAGCTGTATTTTACCAAGCTGTCACTTTAGGAAAGCGGAAGTACAGAAGAGGAAGATGGCCTAAATTAGATGTGTATATCGGAAGCTGGGTATTGTGGTAGTAGGGTATTGTGGATATAAGATATGTAGATACTATAACATCCTTCCCAAAAAATAGAAGTAGTGTAGCGTGTCCATCAAATTGTCAATTTCGATATTTGTACTATATATCTATTCGCTATGTGAATGTACATCTGTATACTTGTTAATGCTAATGTAAACAATATTTCTAAACTACTATTAAAGCATGCACATAATTAACTACAGTTAAATTCAGTAGTTCATTGAACAGGTCGAGCAATGTCTAACTTTGCAGTTATTAATTCGGAAATACATTTCTAATCTAAGCATGCACAATTCAGTTTAATCAACTGTTTAGTCACCAACTATTTTAGTCATTGAACCGTGTGGGCATTTTAACTGCTCGACCCGATTTGGTATACCGTGGACTCTCCACAGTTATGGTAGTTTTCACGGGACTTTGGGTACCTGGATCAGTATCTATCTGTACGGGTTCATCACTAGTACAGTTATCAGGGTTAGTGGTGGTTAGGGGAGCAGTATTGGTTTGCATGGTAGGTGGATTTGGGCAATTTTGTATGGCATTGGGCTGTTCGTTTGTTTTCCTGAGGTGTGTACGATTACGTCTGAATGAGCCAGTATCTGTTTCTACGTCATACGACCGCTCGTCTAGTCGCCTACTCACTACACCCTTTTTCCATATACGACTGTTTTGAATGTATGGTTTCATACGCACGACATCACCCTCCTGTAGAGGAGGCAAATCGTGAGCGCCACGATTGTAATACTGAGATTGTTTATTTTGCTGTCGTTTAAGTTGATCATGATCGGCTGTGTTCGCGTTACGCGGCATTAATAATTGTTTTGACAATGGTAATAACGACCGTGTTCTGCGGTTAAGAAGGCGCTGGGCTGGACTCGTGTCCAGACCTTGCGAGGGGGTGTTTCGGTGATCGAGAATCGCTAGGAATTGGTCTCGATTGTCATCTTTAGCTTTGCGTAATAGTTTTTTTGCGGTTTTTACAGCCGATTCTGCCTTACCGTTAGCTTTTTGATTCGCAGGACTTACGATTAGGTGTTCAAAGTCCCATTCAGACGAGAATCTCTCAAAGTTACGTGACGTGAACTGTGGACCGGGATCACTAACGACCTGACACGGAATGCCATATCGTGCGAAATGAGCTTTTAATTTGCGCACGACAGTAGTGGCGGTAGTGTCATAGAGTCTGTCGATTTCCCAGTAGTTGCTGTAATAGTCAACTGTTATCAGGTAATTGTTCTCATTACACTCGAACAAATCAACGCCTAGTTTACTCCATGGGCGATCGGGAATATCATGCGACATTAAAGTCTCTTTAGGTTGTTGGTCACTATATTTAAGGCATGTTTCACATTGTGAGATGTATTGTCTTATTTCAGAATTCATGTTCGGCCAGAACATGCATTCTCTCGCACGACGCAAACAACCGTCAATTCCGAGGTGGGATGAATGTAACACTGTTTTCATTTCCGGTCTCAGGGTGATTGGTATAATCACACGCTCGCCTTTAAATATCAGACCGTCTTGTACCGTGATTTCATCTCTCATGCTATAGTACGGAAGAAGCTGCGTCGGTAAATTTGCAGATGTCTGTGGCCATCCATTAATGACCGCGTTGCGAAGCTGTAGAAGAACGTCGTCAGTTTCTGTAGCCTTACGTATTGATTCCAGGCGTTCGTCGCGCATTGGAAGAAATGTAGCCATATTTATGGATTCAAATTCATTTTGTTCATTCTTCAAAGTATCGGTGGGCGCGCGGGATAACATATCGGCTACATGCAGTTCTTTTCCGGGTCGGTACGTTACGGTAATGTCATACGTTTGCGCGCGTAACAGCATACCCTGTAAGCGTTTCGGCGCATTACAGAGTGGTTTCTTCATTATGGCTTCGAGTGGTTTATGATCGCTTTCGACAACTGTGTGACGACCGTACGTGTATTGGTGGAAGCGTTCTAGAGAAAAGACGATCGCTAGCATCTCCTTTTCGATTTGGGCGTATTTCTGCTCCGTGACTGTTAGTGAGCGACTGGCGTACGCGATTGGTTGAGAATTTTGTACAAGACACGCACCAAGACCGTGTTGACTGGCGTCACATTGAACGACGAGTTCGGCACTAGGGTCGTAGAAACGTAGTACGGGTGTATTGCTGACTAGTGTCTTTACGTCATTAAACGCCTTTTTGCATGGTTCGTCCCATACAAACGGTTCGTCCTTACACGTCAATTTTCTGATTGGTTCGATTACCTCTGAAAGTCGCGGTAAAAATTTCGCAAGATAGTTCACTGTACCCATAACACGTTGTACGCCGAGTAAGTCAGTTGGTGGTGTCATATTTACAATGGCCGATACTTTCGATTGATCGACTTTCAGCCCATTCGCTGAGACAACATGACCAAGAAATGTTATTTCTGATTTACAATACTCAGTTTTTGATTCGTTAAGTTTTATTCCAATGTCTCTGCAGCGTGTCAGCAGAGCACGGAGGTTTTTGTCATGATCGAGCATTGCCGTTGGTACATCGTTTCCGGAACCATACACTACGATATCATCTGAAATATTGAGGATTCCATCAAGTCCATCTAGTGATTGATTTAGTTTCCTTTGGAATATTTCTGAACTTACACAAGTTCCAAATGGGAGTCGCAACCATCGATACCTTCCAAAGGGGCTTTGAAACGTAGTCAGTAAGCTTGATTCTTCATCGAGAGTTACATGCCAGTACCCACAAGACAAGTCAAGCTTTGTGAATACTTTGGCATTGTTTAGTTTCGGTAGTGCTTCTTCAATTACGGGAATTTGATACCGTTCGCGTTTCAGTGCGGAGTTTAGTGGTCTTGGGTCTAAACATACTCGGATATCGCCAGACTTCTTTGTGGCGATGACGATACTGGAGTTCCAGTCAGTCGGTTTATCGACTGGAGCGATAACTTTCATTTTCTCTAAACGATCAAGTTCATCTTTGACGCGCGATTTGAGTGCTATAGGTACACGTCCGGGATATGAAGTTTTAGGTCTAGCGTTTTCGTCTAGTTCAAAGTGCACAGGACCGGGCAGCGATCCCAGTTCTCCATCGAATACATCGCGGAATTCCTCAAGGATCGGTTTTTTACCCTGTACATGATACACAGTTTCAAACATGTCATAGTTAATTGTGATTAAGTTCATGTTTTCAGAGGATGTTTTGCCAAGAAGTGGTGTCAAATTTTCTTTGACAACTATAAACTCTACAGGGTGCGCTTTCTGAGTTTTAATGTTGTACACCGTTTGCATTGTTTTTCCCAGGGGTTTCAGTACAGACTCATTCCACATGTGTAATGTTTTATCGCATTTATCGAGTCTGATACCCTTAGCGTATCGAACCGGTAGTACATTTACAGTAGCCCCACAGTCAACTTGGAACTTCACATTGTTACCATTAACAGCGAGAGTAGCATATACGGCGGAGTGTACAGTGTCCATAGAGTAAACAGTTTCCTGATCAATATCACTCACACCGTATGTGTAGTCATCATCGGAGTCACAAGTAGATTTTTGTTCAAGTTCGACAGCGCGTACACTTGCTTTACACTTTTTTGCGTAGTGATTCTTTTGATTACAGGCAGAGCATGTGGCGCCCCACGCGGGACACAACTCTTTTTTCATCACGTGAATTTGCCCACAAAATTTGCACATCATTGTAGGCGGTTTTGATGATGGTTTCGAGGATGTTCGTTCACGTAGTTTGTTAATTGTTAGATCAGTGTTCATTTGTTGCATGCGTAGTGTTGTCGCTTCCATGGTACGACAGACGTCAACGCATGTCGTTAAGTTAAGTTTCGGATCTTGTAAGAGTTTCTCTCGAGTTGATTGGTCTTTCACGCCACAGACGATCTGGTCGCGAATAAGACTATCATGCAGACAGTCACAGAAGTTGCATGAACGTGAGAGTGTTTGTAGTTCAGTAACGTATGAGTCGATCGACTCACCTTCGCGTTGTGAACGATTGTTAAAGACGTATCTTTCGTACGTTTCGTTAGTTTGACCGATGATGTGCTCATCAAATTTCTTGATGATGTCAGTTAGAGTAGCATCGTCACCTAAAGCAAATCCGTTATATATTCTTAACGCATCTGTACCAATTCTATGCAGGAACATTGTTTTTTGGTAGTTATTGTCATAGTCAGTAAGTCGGGCCAACAGAGAGTAAAATGACCACTCTTGTTTCCAAAGTTTCCAATTATCAGATTTGTTGTGGTCTAAAACAAGTGGTTTTGGCGGGTTGAGATTTGGCAGGGGAGGTCGAGTAGCGGGATCGTTGGTGTCAGGCATTGTTTCGTTGTTTTGAGAAATGTAGCTGTATTATAGTGAATGAGCAGACCCAATAGAATGGCACGAAGGCTCTTCTCACTTATACAGCAGTAATGTATAATGTAGCTGTGTTACAATGCATGAACAGACCCAATAGAATGGCACGAAGGTTCTTTGCATTAATACACAGCAGTCTACACAACATAGGCCTACACACCAATAGGGCCTACACAAAAAAGTCACACAAGTACGTATAAGAACAGCTAAATTGACAGTAACCACAGTAAGACTATCATATACACTGTTTTTCTTACGCCCCAAAGAACCGGGCCTTCTACTAATAATCACTGTTTGTTTAGTTACGCAAAAGGTCACAAGTACATGTATTAACAGCTAAATTGCGAGTAAGCACAATACAACTATCACATACACAGTTTTATTAACGGTCCAAACAGGGGTGCCCTCTACTAATGATCACTGTCTTTTTAGTTAGCCACGGACTGGGCACGCATCAGTATTTACACAAAATACGACCGCGTAATGGCGCGTATAACAAAGGTCAAGGTCAAATGTTAGAATTTTTGACAGAGCTCTAGTTAACGGTACGTACTCAAGTTACTATCTACAGTAGTTTAACTAGGTTAGATAAGCACAGCAGACTGCCACCATGTTTTGTTAAGCTAATACTGATAGGTTAAAGTACGGAGAACACGTTATTTAGTTGTAAAGTATAAGCTGTATTTTA
>WNLI01030346.1:0-11585 GCA_025802215.1 Wirenia argentea
GTCATTTGCGAGATTCCTGCATGGCAACATGGACAGATTCTGAAAGTGCGGTATATAAATGCACACATTTTTTTTTACCACAATAAAACCCTTTCTCTAAAAGAGTGTAAAAAAACCCTACATTTCCTATCTAAAAATACTATGTATTGCATAGACGAGATCAGCTTCCTATGATATGGAAGGTTTTGGTTAGGTGTCTTTTAATTGGTTTAGAGAGTATATTCGCGACTGCGCAAGGACGGTCACATCACAAAAAGTCAAAAAAGTGAAAATCAGTAAAAGTTGAGATAGGAGATTTTGGATATTCACTGATGATATGAAGAAAGTGTTAACTGTAAAGTGTTACGTGTTGCTTATACTATGCTGGTCGAAAAAAGAAACGCGCCACTTTCAATATTATACACATATCCAGTCTCCCAGAAAAAACGGAAACAGAATGTCTACATAGTGCATATATTATGCAAATCTCAGTATGCGGGGTCACAAGTGTGATATATCGTTTTAAAGGTACGTTCATCATCTTTTCAGCGATATATCAAACGTTTCGGTCGATTTGTATTTTCCTAGTTATAGGCAAAAACTTTAAGTCTACTTGAAATATATTTTTTCCACTTTCCAATATTATATTATTATTTGGCGATGCCATATGTGTGAGATTAACAAGGGGGATTCATAGGTGATATATCATTTTAAAGGTACGATCATCAGCTTTCCAACATTTTATAAAGTATTTCAGTGGGATTTGTAGATAGCGAGTTATAGGAAGAAACGTGAGGTTTATTCAAAATTGTGTTTTTTTCAAGTTTGCTGTGAGTAGATATTACATTTTTGCCCAAATCTGACCGAAATGATTGATACATATTAGGTAAGCTGATGATCGTACCTTTAAAATGATATATCACACTTGTGGGCCGACCTACTGGAATTTGCCGACATTCTGTTTCCGTTTTTTTCTGTGACAGACTCTATAATATTGAAAGTGGCGCGTTTCTTTTTGACTAGTATATGTAATTAATTGCATGCAAATAATTTCTTGGAAATTACATGGCCGTCATTAACAATCGAACGTTTGAATAATTATTCAGTATTTCACATCTATTATAAAGGCAGGATGCAATACAAGAAAAAAAATGAACTCACCAAGTCGAATATCTGTGCGAGGGTTAGTCCCATCTTGACGACGACAGCCGTAGACGCATTCTTCACGGGCCTCACTGACTTCTCGTAACCCCTCAGCAGGTAGTTCATGAGCTTCTGTTCGTCCGGGATACGGTCGGCGTCCTCGGGGTCTTGGTGGGAAAAGGTCACGGTCGTCGGATGGTTCAGCTGAATCTGAGTATAGTCGTCCTTGGGTTGGGGGAGGATCGCCTCTGTGGGAGAGGGGACATACTATATATGGTAGGATAGAGCAGGAGTTAAAGTGAGACTATAATATAATTTGACTTTTGATCTGGTTCGCTGTCCTTGGGGATTTGATGAGAAAAGTTCACAGTCGTCAGGTGGTTCAGCTGGATCTGGGTGTAGTCGTCCTTGGGTTGTGGAAGGATCGCCTCTGTGGAGAATGGACAGGGGTATCACGGTGAGAAAGGTGGAGGTCAGATAAATGTCACGGTCGTCGGATGGTTCAGCTGGATCTGGGTATAGTCGTCCTTAGCTTGTGGTAGGATCACCTCTGTGTAGAAGAATGACATAGGTATGACGGTGAGAAAGGTGCAGGTCAGATAAAGATCATGGCCGTTGGGTGGTTTAATGGTTCGTCAGGGATTCGGTCGGCGTCCTCAGGGTCATGGGAAAGGTCACGGTCGTCGAGTGGTTGAGTTGGATCTGGGTGAAGTCGTCCTTGGGCTGTGGGAGGATTGCCTATGCGGGGAGAAGGGACAGAGGTATCACGGTGAGAGGTAGAGTTTACCCAAGGGTCACAGTCGTCGGGTTGTGGGTTGTGGGAGGATCGCCTCTGCGGGATAGGAAGCACATATTATACGGTAAGATGGGATGCAGTAGAATATCATGGTCGTGGGGAGACGGATTCACGAACGCACGGTCATTGCGTAAATGTAGACTACCTGCACATAGTCATGTATGTACAGTATTATGTGCATTTATACACGAGTGTCTCAGATACGTGTGGCTCGATATGCGTGGATTCCGCCGTGGTTCAAACTCTCGCCTTTACAGTCATGCATGATGTATTGAGCGGACTACAATGTGAGCTCATAATGTGTCAGTGTGTATCATGGATACCATAAATTATTATTGACATTACAGTAACTCCAATTGTATTGTGTGTGTGATATACGATTATGTTATTCCGTAGTTAACACAATGAATTTATATAGGCCTAGGAGATAATACTTTTAGCGGTATAATTAATCAGGATACAGCTCCCGGCGGATATAACGCGGTGACCGAACTTGGACTGGCTAGCGTCGGGTTGGCAAATGGCGGCGTGTCTATCGGGACCCATCAGCGCTCGCGGCCGCCTCTCTAAATGCACATTACCCAGTGTCAATATTTAATGTGTATCGATCATGAATGTACGGTCTTCAAACGCCGTTACATGTACGACGTACGCATGCGCCACAATCTGTCCGCGACACGACGATAATACAAATTGCGTATCAATATTATATTTGCAATACCGGTGTTTGATCGGTCAAAACAGGAAAGTGAAATCACGGCACACTTTGGAAGATAAAACTTTATGTGAATTTGTTCTCGATGCGTGTATCTCCTATCTACCGTAGCAATTTACGCACCGGGTGAGTCGCGTCGGACCAAGTAGTCAAGGTTTGCGAATGACTATGCCGCAAATGACTCGACCATTAAAGCCGAGGACTCGAAGGATTATACAAATCCCAAGTTTAAAGGAGAAATCAGTGGAGAACATTGCCTCGGTAGACGGTAGGGGGACTTGTGTCCTCCGCGCTTCAGTTCATCATTGACGCCAGAGGTTCCAAGTTAAGATAAAGCAATTTAACTGTGATATTTCATCATAACATATTTTCTTTGGATAGAAATGATTTTCAATGAAAAGCTCTCGTAAAAAGGTTATGCGTATGATTATATGTCTACTTTCGGGTTTTGTCGGTTTTCGAGGCTTGTTGGTAAATCGGACTCACACACAAAGTAAATGAAAATATAGTAAGTTATTACAGGTTATATATGTAATCAAATCTATTGGTCAATGGATTGTATAATTTCTTTTAACGAGTTTACCCCGAAGCACTCCTGAATCTAGAAACGTCAGTTCTATATATTCATCTTATTGCCTGTTTGACATGCTGTCAAAGTAGCCGTAAAACTACGCCAGACACTTTGTATGTTGTGTCTAGGTTTTTTAAGACGTATAACTGATGTAAGGAAAGTGTAGCTCAAAGGCCGCCATTTATTAGAAGTGGTAGGCTATATAGTGTCTTCCCATCAGGGCGTATTGACAAAATTAGACATGTTTACGTGTTACGGGTCTAATCAACCGACACAAGTACACTCATTGGCGTTAGGTTACACAAGACGAGTGATGAGAATGTTGTACGTATATGTACGGTATAACTATATAGTGGAAACTTTCGACAGCTATTGGAAACCCAAAACTATGTTGATCACTTCCTTTAATGATAACAGTTTGGTAATAGTCTAAAATGATCAAAATATTTCATATAAAATAATATCGTCGAGGCACTAGATCCAAAAATAGGTCTCGGGGCCGAAATATTAGTTGCAATCTATGTTTCACTTCACGTTCGCTTTACTGTAATATGTTGTTAAAGCTATATTCTTGCGTTCAGACGCCGCATAGCCACCATCAACATGAGTATTGTCCATCTACACTAAACAGCTCACTGTTTAACAAGGTAGTGTGTGAAGTTATAAGACCAAATAACGCAACACTGGCACTTCACCCGTGAGCCTTTCATGTGATGGCGACTATCACAAGAGCGCAGCGTCATATTACGTGACGGCAGTAGGCTATGCGGTACAAATACTGTGTGCGCCGTATATGTGTGCGTCGTGTGGATACCCAGTTACAAGCACACGCATCACACACATCATTTGGCTACAATCATTCGTGAATGAATGAACGCATTGAAGCGGTAATACGCCATCCATTCCACTGACGATCCTCAAGTTTACGTATGCGTACCCCGTTCCGACCCTTGCCTAATAACGCTCAGTGGGCATAAACAACGAATCAATCGTGGGACCCGGGCAGGCCATTGAAGATAAACACCCGTAATTTAATACGGACCAGTGAGTGAGGGATTATGTGGTTTGGGGATAGATGGAGACCGCTACGGATACAGTTTGTGGTTGATGAGGCGACTCTATTACCAGAGAAATGTAGCTGTATATCTCAGCTCCAACAAAAGTAATATTTATCACACACAATAAATAATAGTGGCTTATCTCTAAAATGTATATTAGCCAGGCTTAGATACATAATAAATGTAGTCATGCAGACTTACCACTCACAATAAATATAGCCTGGACAAGTTTATGAATATAGTGTATGTCCTAACTTTTGACAGAACGAATGCTCCGAATCTCAATTCTGATATAAGTTTGACCAATACAAACAGCAATCACCAATCTAGCATTTATAACATTTTGACAAAACAGCAATTTGTGTATTTTTTGTATATCTGCAAAACAAGCTTGTGTAAAAAACAATCAAAGGGACACGTCGGCTGTGGCCGTTGAAAATCAAGTCAACTTTCCAATGGTTTGTGGTTGTTTTTTATACAGAGACTTATGAATATCTCAAAGTAGTATACATACATGCATATCTTAGGTAGCATATTATACAGAGAAGCTTCCTCCTCAAAATACATAAAGTATGTAGATTGCACGTATTCTTACCTCGTACAATGACGCTAGCGACGAAACAGACGAAGGTCGATGCCGATGTGACCCACAGAGCAACTTTCATCTCGGCATGGACGCTCAGTTCACGTGAGATACTGAGCAACTGGTAGTCGGTGTGCTTCATTCACGGCTACATCAACCTGCAACGGGAGTTGGATTACATTACTTTAAACGTAAATTATAGAGACAATGGGCTTATTTTCCCAGTCACGTGTGGGATCAAATTATAATAGAAACATGTACATTTTAAACTAACCTGTAAAACGTATTATATTCCAAAATGCCATTTTCTGGCGTTCATTCTTTTACTATACAATGATCATTTTTGTGACACAGTTCTCTGTTGAAAATCTTTTTGATTTTTGGCATGTTTATTCTTCAATGGCTAAAACTTGTCCTTTGTGAGCTACTTTTTTCAATTTTGTCTCAGGGGCCTCATAATGCTCGCGTGTGCATATAATATTCATATAGAAATCCAGTGAAGAGTTATATAATTGACGGCCATTTTCAAACCATGCAATAATTAGAAAAAGTAGCTCACAAAGGACAAGTAGGCATCCTCTACATACCTACCAAGTTTCATTTAAATATGATGTATAGTTAATGAGGAATCTTGTCACAAAATTGGTACACTTTTTACCTTATGGCGACCATCTTGGCGACCATTTTGAATTTTTGGGGAATTTGTTTTCAAAATTTAAATTGCTTATATTGGTATGAAAAGTTATTTTACACGTGTCATATTAAGAAAACTAGTTTTAACACGCGTGTGTTACCTTAACCAGACGTTGCATTCTAATGAGGATATAGTGTAGGCTAGTGGAGGGAAGGAATATGTCTCCTGGCTCCTTTGGTGTGGTTACCCCTCGAGCGTTTAACGAGTTTTAGCCAAAAGACCAACGGACCACCACCGGCAATCAGTTTTAGTCATACAAAGACGCCACGTCGAAACGTGACATTTTCCTGGTATTGCCCTGTAAGAACACGTTTCCGAGCCTCGGTTTACAAATCCTGTAAATTGCTATACCGATGGTACATGGTTATGTGCGCTCTGTGGATTACTTGCGTCTTTACTGATTGTACTGTACTGTATCACCTACATAATTATACATGTTTGTGGGTTGTGAGGTATGAAATGCGGCATGTCGCACTTTACACAATCTGTAATAAACATTGTTTTCATTTATAATGTATTGTAAAATCCTACCGCACTGTACGTAGATAGATAGCAATGGGAGTGGAGACGGGAAGGTCGTATAATTAAATGATGAAAACTGTCATGTCAACGCGACAGTGCAGTATTGTGGCTATAATATTGGGTTTTTTGTTGATACAGTGTCTGCATGGACGTATTGTTCGTGCGTGTTAAATTAATTAATGACGAATCAATAGTAATTATCATTTTCATACTAGGTTGGTACATTTGCGATAACATCTTTTTTTTCTAATATTATATTAATATATATTAATGCAAGGGATTCAACCTGTGCAAATTCCAATGTGTGTCAATAATTTGTTTCCTCACACCGCATATAGACAGAGTATACAAGTACAATTATACTAATTTAGCTACCTATATCATCAATAGCGTAGGCTATACTCTTTTTTACATACACCAGATGCCTTCATTGTATAGTCTAGCATAGCTGTATTAAACGTAATTGGTATTTTAACTGCATGTCGATGGCAGTGGGATGATAATGTAGATCTGCATAAAATATGTGACACAGCTATTAACTTATTATTGTGTGTCGAATATAAGTAAAATAAGTATATAAGTAAAATAATCAATAACCATGCACATTTAAGTCTGTAGCCTATATGGGAATGGTCACTATGTGGGATATGTATAATTTGAAAAACTGCATAGCCATACGGGTTGATTAGCAATATTTCAAATACACAGATGATGTGTGTCGGCTGTTAATTAATTAGGTCAGATACCATGAACATTTTGAATATGAAGTCTACGTACTACATACACCCGATTGTGCTGGGAACCAACACAAAAGTAAACATAGGCCTATACAATGCACTGGACACCATGAACATCCCCACTTCCACCAGTTTTCCCTTGTCAGCTATAGCCACATCACCCAACCCCCATGCAACCATCTCGAGAAGGAAAACTCGTTGAAGCCAGCGCTAGGAGTGGCGGGGTGATAATCTCACCAAATGAGCCAGGAGGCATGCATTCCTACCCTCCGCTATATAGCCTCATTAGGATGCAACGTCGCGAAGGGGTTCAACCCCTCCCTCACATAAACTGAACTGAACTGATCCGTGCAACCAAAATGGCCTTAGCAATCGTCACATTATGAATATACCATCGCCTGTTGCGTCTCCTGCCCAACTCTTCTCGCCGTCTACCAGTGATATATTTGACGCACCCCTTCTTCACGCACGTCTACTGTATACAGACACAACAACATCCTAAACACACACCGCATTGCCTACCTCTCCATACTCAAATGCTAGTAACTAGCAATATAATATGTACAACTACCTATATAGACTGTAATGTGTTTAGGCCCACGAGCTCAGTGTGAGCTCTATAGGCGTACAGTTCTTTTGCAAATAAAGAATATTATACAAATATTCCGTCATCGGTTGTGACAGATAGAGCATATTAAATGACTTATCAATACGTAATAATAGTACCTTTGTACATTATGAATGATTCGACGTCTAGGAAATTAGAGGTGTCATTTGACGGTGTATTCAATGTCATATCAAAGTAACAGACTACATAAATGTATATTATTATCTATTATAACCCTATATTGACCTCGAGATGGAGTTCCTACGAACACACGTCCTTATTCGTATTTACATGAAACTAATTCTCCAGACAGCAATTCGTATTTACGTGAAGCTAATTCTCCATACAGCAATAACGCCATCAGCAATCTTAAAGTCTGGCTGTAGAGTGAGGAGAACACCTTCAAACTAGCATCATCCGTATCAAGTGACTCGCATACATTCTTCTTCCTCGTCCGGTTAATGTGTATGACTCGCGATAGGTTCTCCTTCTGAGTATGTATAGCTACTCGCACGTTGGCTGACAAGGAGTTATAATGGTGGGAACAATCTTGTCTCCTAGTGAGGAACCGTGATTGCTGTAAAATTGCAGTAATAAAGCATTTATACAATTTGGCACCTGCCACATGTTCCACTTGTATGTAGCCTACAAATGTACTGTAAATTCTCAGTCTCCACAACGTTCGACAAGCATTGAACAGTCCCATATTAATTGTTTAAATTTGTTCGCTAGTTCGAGTATAGCGTCGTACCAAACCAGTGGTCAAAAAACCCTAACCACACACAACTCTCCTACTGATTAGGTATCACGATTGGTTTGCTCTAAATATCCATACTGAAAAAATGTCATACTTGAAAACTCTTACATTATTATGTGTATTGCCAAAGTGAATATTCATGGATATTATTGAAAATCTCGGTTCCATCGTGCATCTGACAATTAGGCATGGACTATAAATATTATCGCTTGATTCCAGTACATTATAATTATACCAAATATGATAATACCTGCACTATACATAGTCACTTTTCGTAATTTTACGTAGGCATACGCCATAATTATGGACTTATATTATAATTATGGCATTCATATAAGTCATCATCAACAGTTACTTATTTCATTTTTATGCAAATGGTATTACCCATTTTTACACAAATCATAATAAATATGCAGTAACTATATCGTCTGTGCTTATTAACGGTAATCATCATCAGCATTCATTGTTACAGGCTGATGGATGGGATGTGTAGTATACATGCAGTATTATGATAGCAATAATGATTGGGTATTATTCCATATATCACGGCCAGAATTTCGACTGTCATGTACTTTAAATCTTTCCCATTCACTCGGTACAGCGACTTCCGATACTTTTTTCCGTTTTTACTTCTAATTTTCGGTGGGTCGGGTCAACTGGATTGTTACCTAATTAGCGTTTGCTTATTTTGTGAACGATCAGATATTTAATTGTATGAAGTTATCGTAAAGCTAGAAGAAGTACAATATAGTTTAACCAATTAATGTACATGCCTTTAAAGTGAAGCTACTGTGTTATGATCTATACAGAATCTATCGAACCGCAAAAAAATACCTCCGTAAAGTTGGTTTCTTCAAGAGCCACGTTACACCGGATCTTCGTCGGTTCCTAACGCCTATATCAGCCATCAAAGGAATCCCTATGGCCATTATAGCCACTAATAACTTATTATATTTGATCATGACGATGGTTTCTGTCACGTTGGTAACTTTGTGTTATTTTTTGTGGTTGTTCACGAGGACATGCTGTTTGTGTGACTGATTTGAGGAAAGAGGAAGTTTTGATATGCAGAAACAGTTTTGTCTGCGCACTGAATATTGTGTATTGCGTCATCGGTTTGTGTACTGAGTCATCAGCGCGGCGGCCATCTTGAATATGTAGCTCATTTATTGCAGACGACATTTTCTGCAGGTACTTTTAGTTTCTGCTGTAGGTAATACATTACATTCCTATTTAGTAGGTGTATGTACAAAATATATTTAGAATAATCCTCCACGATCTCGACAGAACGCTTCAACAGGTCCAGGCCGGCTATAAATTTGCGACAACTTAGACTTGTACTGTAGATCGCCCCACCTTCCTGTGATCTAAACCGGAAGTAGTCATTCCCGTGATGGATAACTTGCATCGGGGTAGCAAGTGTACAAACCCAACGCTGGCCACCCCATCAATGGCCGCTAATGATCTGTTATATTATATTACTTTGAAAGCATATTACCATCCCATATGTCTCTGGAGTGTCGGACCGCCTGAAGAGCACGTTCAAACGCTACAACATAGCCACGAGCTTTAAACCATCCAACACACTGCGTCAGAGATTAGTGCATGTCAAAGACAAAACACCTAAAACGAAAAAAAGCAACCTCGTGTACGGAATCAAATGCAGTGACAGCTCGTGTAGTGCGTCCTATGTCGGAGAAACAAAACAGGCACTCAAAGCACGCGTCTACCAACACACCCATCCCAGCTATGCCGACACGTACGATTCTGCAGTATACACGCATACTCAACAAACGGGCCACGCGATCTCTATGGATGACGTCACCATACTTGAACGAGAGGAGAGGTGGCATGAACGAGGTGTAAAGAAAGCCATCTATGAACGCCTAGAAAAGCCGGCTCAACAAACAAGGGGGCTACGCTTCAATTTATCACATACGTGGGACCGAACCAGTGTTCAATCTGCCGTGACTAGACCGAGTGGTGGGTCATTGTAGTGACCAAGGCTGCGAGAGGCAGTCGAAACGTCTACAATCGTTTTTTTGTATGTCCAGTATAAACTTAACGTTCAATATGATTCTTGTAATGTTCGTCAATGGATACAAGATAAAGGACCTGCGGCTGCTGTTCATGACAGAAGGCATCAACACTGATTCACCGTGTATTGTCATTGCTAATTATTGCCATTTTCATTTATATCTATTTTTCCACATGGCTGAGGTAAAGAGGGTAGCTGTAGACAACGGCGATGATATCCGTAATATGATGCCCGTAATGTAACCAGTAACATTTAATCACATTGCGACCTAACTATGTGTATGTTACTTCCTTACCATCATTACATTATGTATTTATTTACACCTGACAGGTGCAAAGAAGGTAGCGGTAGACAACGGCGAGGTCGGTGCAGCCGGTGTTGCCAATGGCGTAACCACATCGGATTCAAACTGTACTGAAATGTTATTTCCTTGTCATTACGTTAATATATTTATTTACACCCGACAGGTGCAAAGAAGGTGGCGGTAGACAACGGCGATGACTGCAGGTAGTGATGCCGATGATGTAACCACATCTGATTCTGATGCGACCAAACTGTACTGAAATGTTATTTCCTTGTCATTACATTAATATATTTATTTACACCTGACAGGTGCAAAGAAGGTGGCGGTAGACAACGGCGAAGTGGGCGCCGCCGGTGACGCCAACGGTGTAGACACGACCACACCCGACGAGACCGAGAATGGGAAGACTGAAGAGAATGGGGAAGAGAAGAAGGAAGTAGAAAAGGTGGAAGAGCAGACGGAGGCAGCAACGGCGGAATAGATCAGATTCCTCAATTTTTGTGCGATTGATTTGATGGTTGTGTAGCCCAATACATCTAGTTTCATCTAGAGTGCGCTATATAAGAGTGGTGCCAATATAAACTATGGGCACCATTCAATATATAATTCGCTCTAGTTTCATCTGTCGCGTATGACACAGTTTGTGTGACTGTATCCATGTACAGTACTGGACATTTAGCATGTTCACTTTTGTGATGCATACATTATAACCAAACCAAACATTCATTACTTTTGGTAGAAAACTGACTACCTGATGAACTGTGCAATGATGGATTGATGGTGCTTGGCTGTTGTACGCTAATGGATATGATACATATCTAAACCTAAGCATATTTTCATAAAAACATACCGTCATATTAGTGCTAGACATTTGTCCAGTACTGTATCTGTATTTAACTTGATATATGAATGAATGAGGCACGTGAATGTAAATTATTATAGAATGTTGAGTAATGTTTTGTCTTATTCCTAGCAATTATATTGTGAAAATAAGTAATGGGAGCACCGACTTTATAGCATGGATATCTGTGTAAATTCAAAATTGTTAAATTTGATAATTATATTTTCTTATCTCAAGTGT
>WNLI01030457.1:0-11583 GCA_025802215.1 Wirenia argentea
TAACTGTCAATTTTAAATCACTTCAGTTTGAATGGGCGACATATCGAAACTGTATAGATGCGCGGTGTTATTCGGTATGGTTTATAGAACCTAGATAGACGTTCTCTGCCGGAATTAAAAATTTTCGACACGAGTGGCAATATAGTACTTTGGTGTCATGTAGATTATCTCTTATACCACGAGGTTAGTGTACTGTAAGACTACCAGAACAATTACGCATTTACTAGTAGATATCACCAACAAAATGGATTTTTAGACATTAGACCTCCTTTAACGTCGGACGTTAAAATTGGATTGTTACATTATATTAAATCACACATATATACTTTTGGTGGATTCATGCGACAACAATTTGGAAGCTTATGGAAAACTAATAACTCATGCGAAAAACTATTAATGAGGCATTCACAATAGCCTATGACAGAACAACTTTGTGAAAGCTTACTTGGACTACTATCTAAATTGCGTCCTGGTAAAACATCCATGATTACAAATTATCCGCCCCTTCTTCGGATTGTTTTTGGTTTGTGTTGGTCATCAGTATACTATTTCATCTCATAAGAAATAATGCGTGCACAAAACATACTATACAGGCTGTAACATAAAATGTAGAACACACCTATGACTATGTAGAGCTGGCGTGCCATCTTTCAATACGACTTTCCCTCCCGCCTTCTCGATATATCGGACGTGTAGATTATACAGTGACTGGCGGCACGTTGTCGGTGTGTCTTTTAGATTTCAAAATGCTCTCGAGAGCAGGGCAAAAGAAACTATTTTGTCATGAGCATAATACAATAGGATAAAATCTAGAACCAACCTATGACTATGTAAAGCTGGTGTTCCATCTTTCAACACAACTTTCCCTCCTGCTTTCTCGATATACAGGATGTCCGGAAATTATGTTACTTAATAATTATAAATTCTACTAGGAATTATACCAAACCCGCGTCTATACCACCAAGTCCAGAAACCTGGAAAACATCATGAATCGCGACATGCAAGATACGGGTCTTCCAAGAAACCAAAAAACGACTAGGCCTACATTCCTGCATTGGGGCTCAAGGTTCTCACATTGAAAAGCAATAATCCAGTGGATATCAAATGATGCCAGATGAATAATAATCTTTGCAACACGAGTAGGTAGCGTGAATACGACGTCATAATTTTAGTCAGGAAAATAAAGGCGTTTTCAAAAAACCGACATTTCGCGCCAATTTTTACACACTATCAGATCCTGGATAGCAGGCGGTCGATCTAGTGTTATGTTTATGGTGAAAAATTTACTATTATAGCTGTTAAGTAACATAATTTCCGGACATCCTGTATCTCACATGTAGGTTATACAGTGACTGGCGGCACGTTGTGGGTGTGTCTATACCGAATAAAAATAATAATGTAATAAGATAAAAAGCAAAACGCACCTATGACTATGTAGAGCTGGCGTTCCATCTTTCAATACAACTTTTCCTCCCGCCTTCTCCATATATCTCACATGTAGATTATACAGTGATTGGCAATATTGCACATCCTTACTCCACAACCAATGCTTACTCCATCTAAGATGTATACAAAATCAATACTCATTCCTACACCTGGGTCAACAGAGGCAGTCATGTGAGATGCCTTGCCTAAGGACACCAC
The DNA here is from genome assembly GCA_025802215.1 of Wirenia argentea. Lineage (NCBI taxonomy): Eukaryota > Metazoa > Mollusca > Solenogastres > Pholidoskepia > Gymnomeniidae > Wirenia > Wirenia argentea. Next base: position 1,645 of record WNLI01030457.1, read on the forward strand.
AGAAAATACACCAGAGGCATCCTGCATTCCAGTTTCGACTCTCCACAATGAGCCTAATGTAGGGCCAATAAAATGGCGTTTTGTAAATGACCGGTGCAGTTTTGTATTCCGTTTTCTACGTAGAAAATGCCCAATTCTGTATTCTTCCGGTTGTCTAAATAACGTTTTAAGGAAATTATGTTTTCTCTGAGATTGCATGATATTATTAAATTTTTACAAGGTATTTTAAATTAAAATAATTGGTATGGAATCATAGTTTTGTTTACTTTTAGGTTTATATTTATTCAAGTATGAGTGGCATTTTATCACCAGAAATTCTAAAATATCCACTAAAGTTTAAGCAACTTTAAAGTAAATTTTCCATTTTCTAAATGCCATTTTCGGTAAAATTTTCGGTTTCCTGGAAAACGGAAAAATATTTCCCATATCGTAATGGAATAGCATAATATATAGAACGCACCTATGACTATGTAGAGCTGGCGTGCCATCTTTCAATACGACTTTCCCTCCCGCTTTCTCGATATATCGGACGTGTAGATTATACAGTGATTGGCGGCACGTTGTGGGTGTATCTTTTGCTGCACCGTCGGCGTTTTTCAGCGGAGAGAACGCGGATTCACGTTGCATGTTCCATACAGCAAAATTTCTGTCACTAGAAATATTAAATAATTATTTACACAGATAAAAATACAAAATTGATAGTCATCAGCTAGCTACTCTGATCATTGAGGTTGCGGTGATTTAATGGAAATATGAAATAATTATATTTGTATTGTATTGGAAATGCAATTATTGTCAATATGGTGTACCATTATTGTATATAATCACATTATTCTTTTAACCGTTTCACTGCCAACTTAGAATAACATTGATTTCAATTAATTTGGACCAAAATGGTAAGATTTTAACAAATAATTTTCGTAAAGGTATCCACGACTGGATCATACAATATAACAAAATTAATATTTTTGCAAAATTTAGTTTTGTATAATTGGGCTTGTAAATATTAAATGCTTGTCATCATCAATATTAAATGTTACTTTACATAATTAGTGACAACAACCAACCAATTACTACAATTAACTCCATCTAGAAACAACAAATCTAACAAATCTACAGCACAAACAACACACAAAACAAACCGCAAAAGTGAAGAAGCAGTGAAAGGGTTAAAACACACCAACACCAGCCATGTATGAAAGAAAAAGCATACAAAATGTTAGTATGTAAATATATCGTCATTAACGTCCCTGTTCCATTGGTTCCTCTATCATAGGTTCCAGGGTAAGAGTCGGACGCGGCTTCCCGAAGGAAGTATTGAAGTACTGACGCAAGGTTGAAGAATTGAGGCAAGGTTGATTTTACAGGTCGGATGTCACCCAACCACATGGGAAATCAACCTAGAACCAATAGGGGACAACACATGGTCACTCAACCTCAACAACACTTGGTTGAATAAGTAAAATGAAAGACAAAATGATTTTGATGTAGGCTAATTTCAAACACTATACTTAGTCATTAAGTACACCATGCAACAAATTGTAGGCGTGGTTTGGTATTTATGTAAGGATAATATTTAACTATAATATGTATAATGTAATCCCTATTACTTCACCTGAAAAAGACAAAATAGTATGAAGACAAAATTATATACGACACAAAGTACTTACGTAGCAAATTGAAAGACATCAAATACAAATTTCTCCATCTTAATAGCATTAGGTACAGTGGGATTGACTATGGAACCGTTTTCTGTCACGTAGGCGACTTTTTTCTTGGCGACGTGATGCTTTAGGCTTGACTGGTGTTTTCTGGAATAATTATGTAAATAAGAATTTTTATATTGGGTGCAGTAGCTCGCCTTGAGATCTTGGTGTCTCGGATTCAAGCTTGAGTCATGGCAAACTTTGTATAGCATTTTTCCTCTGTTACTGTAATTCTTTTGGGCAAGGAACTTACCGCTGCCTGGCTTCACTAGTTCAGTGACTAAATTGAGCATCTGGAGAGTGACGTAGTGAGTACCTTTCATCGAATTTTTTCTGGCTTCTTCATGTTGTCTTCAAGTCATGTAAGATGGAAATATTCTGCCCAGGTCTGGTGGTTTTGTGTGGGTACTTCGGTTTCCCGGCAAAAGTGCTATAGGGGAGGTGCTGCTAATGCTCACCATTTATGCTATTGCACACATCCTAACTCCCCAACCAATGATTACTCCATCTAACGAGAATATGCACATCATTGTACAGCTGGGTCAACAGAAGCGGTCACATGAGATACCTTGCCTAAGGACACCACAGAAAACACAACAAATACATGCCAGACAAAGTAGTCAAATTTTAGTCACGCGTATGGAAGTCTGAGCTAGAGTTGCGCCACTCCGAAACTGCGGACTTATAACCATCCATTTGAACGACAGCCTAAAACTTTAGCACTGATATACCTACAATACCACCTAAATATTATAGTCCTGAGCATAAAATCAACATTTACATGTTTAATCTAATACTTCATAAATCAAAATACTGTATAGGTTGTTAATTTGGTGGGTTGAAACTTTAGCGAATTGACAAGTTGTCATATTTTCATAATGATTTTCATAGCCTCATAATTATTATACAAAATACTAATCACTAATTGGCTGGGTTTTATTTAGCGAATTCTTCAAAGTAGCGAAAATTAGCGAATGTTTTCACCTAGCGAAAGTTTCTACATATTATACAGTATACTCACCGGATACACTGACGTAGAAAATCCACACTAAAGAAATGATTGCATATATTCCCGTGGCAAAAAGTCAAGTTCCCATCAGGATTTCTTCGTTCTGCTGTTTTCAGGCTGATTTCACTATATTCGACAACTTGGTATATACCGCCAACTTTGCAGACGACTCCGACACTTTCAGTGGGGTAGGACTTTTCAACCACCTGGGAAAAATCATTACAAGGATGTACAATTCATATAACAAATGGATGATTAAGGTTGATTTCGCTGTACTCAACGACTTGGTATATGCCTCCAACTTTGCATACAACTCGGACGCTTTCGGTGAGGTAGAACTTTTCAACCACCCGGATAAAAAAAATCATGCCCATGGATGTACAATTTATATTATAAATGCATGATTCAGGCTGATTTTGCTATATATTTAACAACTTGGTAGATTTCTTCAACTTTGCATACCACACCGACACTTTCTGTCGGGTAGGACTTTTCAACCACCTGTAGAAGAAAACATGCCCAATTATATACAATTTATATTACAAATGGATTATGAGACTGATTTCGATATATTCAAAGATGTACTTGTAAATACGTCCAACTTTGCATACTACTTCGACACTTTCAGTGCTGTATACAACTTTTCAACCACCTGGATAAAAAAATCATGCCCATGCATGTACAATTTATATTATAAATGGATGTTTGAAACTAATTTCGATGTATTCAATGACTTGATAGGCCTAGGCACCTCCTACTTTGCAAACAACTTCGACACTTTCAGTGGTGTATACAACTTTTCAACCACCTGGAGAAAAAAATCATGCCCATGGATGTAAAATGGATGATTAGAGGCTGATTTCGATATATTCAATGACGGGTAAATACCTTCAACTATCTGGCGAGACAATGTCAGTGGGGTACGACTTTTCAACCACCTGGAGAACAAAATCATGCCCATGGATGTACAACTTATATCACAAAAGCAAAGTCTCAGGTCGTGAAACCTCAATTTTACAATACTAAACACAGGGGAAAGGTTCTACTACTGGGTCCCCACATAATTTTCTTTAGTTTTTTTTCTCATTCACCCTCCTTATTCACATAGCTGCATAAGCATGGAACTTGCATAAGCATGGAACCCTGTTATGCCACACACGGTGTTGCCAAACCACATTGCTTGCAGGTTATGTGCCGCGCCAAATGTGCATGTGGTCATGACAGACAACGCCAAACATCATTAGTAACATAGTGTATGTACTAATAAAGAAATAGAGGTAGCCGTATTAGTGTATACAAAAATAGACACAAATTAGTCTTTAAAAATGTGTTACGACCTTTTATGTGTATAGGCCCCAGTGTATGTCATATATACTGCAAGTATACTGATAATATATTTAATCAATATTTTAGTGATCTATAAAAGCTATATTGTAAATAAAGCATAATGACGAAAGAAATCTATAGTGTTATAATAGACTTGTATCACATGGCAATAAATGAATATTATTTATGTATTGTGTGATATTAAAGTAACAGCTGGTGTAATGTACAATAGCTAAATTGTCTATTACTATAATGTAGTTATATTAGCATTATTAATTTGTTTGTCAATATATTGATTATTATTAAAAGCATAGTGTGTACTAAAGTGGCATAATATAATTTTTTTCAAGTTAAATTGTTACCAACATTAATTTGTTTATCAATATATTGATGTACTGTATGCTTAGAAGCATACTGCATACTAAAAAGGGGTAATAAAATATTTTGTTGTAATGTAATTTGTTTTCGAGGCGTGTACCTAACATAGGCAATTTACACCCTTGGTCGCACCATGTGGCAAGATGCACACTGCGCACTCCAGACTCTTAGATGGGTGAATTGAGACTGTGATTATGCTACCCAAGAATACCAAATACAATTTGACTTTTAATAATGTCCGGAGTTTTAGTCAGTAGACTGACTACGATCACTCAACTGCATACACGATAGACGCGACAGCAACATCTAGGTCACGGCATAATCAAGCTATGAACAGTTACAGTCTAAATTGGCCGAAAGTGAGTTGGTGAACTTGGTGGAGAAACCGGAGTACCCGGAGAAAACCACCGAACGTGGGCAGGATTATTTTTCCATCATCCACGACGCGAAGGCAGCGGGAAGAAGTCAGCAGAATTCCTACTAAAGCTACCCAGTCCCTAGATGCTCAATTTAGCCACTGAACTAGTGGAGGCAATTAATGGTAAGTTCCTTGCCCAAGAGAATTACAGAATCACAGGGAAAATCACACAAACATTTGCTGCGGCCCAGGCTTGAACTCGGGACACCCCGACATTGTAGGCGAGCACTCTACGACTGAGCTACTGTCCCATAATGTCTTAATTGACAAGACTTAGTAATGGTGTAACTATCACAGATAGAGAAGCAAACAACTGATTAGATCATTGAACACAACGTGGCTACGTCTGAAACAACGTACTTGAAGACACCGGTCCAATTATTTTTTTACCAAGATAACCCACTGGCATAGGAATTTGGGATGTTTGCACAGACAATTAATTGCACTTAAATGACATTTGACACTAAGAGGCTTAATTGACTGCATGTGGGTGATGGCATTCAGCCTGATGCATAGATTACTGGTGATAATTACATGTATAAACATGCCTGGTTGGGATCTGCAATACTACTTAATACACGTAATATTAAGCTAACTAGCATATTTTGAAGTGGCTGGTGGCAGATCAAGGAGTCATCCAATGACTTTCTAATTTTGCATAATTGATTATAGTAGCAATTAGCAACTTTTCCCACCCCAAGCTAAGAAAAATTACAAAAAACATTGTTTCACTCCACCCTAATGTGGGTGGCTACAGGCCACACCCTATGACATATAATTCAGTTAATTATTTTTGCATATGAGCAAATATGGTAATTTCCAAACTGGTGCTTTGTTCAAAAGTTGCATGGTATTAGTTATTGTTTATCATGTGGACTTTTGAGTGTGCGTTATAAAGTAAATCATATTGTGACGGTGACCTAAACTTGACAGTTTGTCCGTATTTCATAGTGTCAATGGTAAACTATCCTAGAGTTTCGAACCGTAACCTTGCCCGGCAAAACTCCCATTTCCTGTGTTGCCTTCACTAGTTCAGAGGCCACATTGAGCATCCGAGTAATGCTGGCTTCTTTACTCTGTCTTAGAATCATGAAAGGTGGAAAATAACCTGTCCTGTCCGGTGTTTTCTCCGGGTTTTCCAGTTTAGCCACAAAATGAAGGATGCTGGACTGCTGGTATGGACACAGTTGTGTCAGGGATCACTGCACTGTATGGAGGTGGAGCCACACCACATATCTGTCAGTCTGTACAGACGAACTCTGATGTAATTGTAAAAATCTCTCCCTCTCATAAATTAATTAACTAGACCAGACATCCGTCATTTATTCAGCATGTTCTTCTACCATTATGTGTTGTTGCCATTTCCAGCCGAACGACGACTACTGGGTGCTGTTTGAGGACGTGTCCTACCCCGGCGGTTATTCGCCCCCTCTCAAGGTCGCACAACGATACGTCATTGCTCCCAAAGATGACCCTTCAAGGACGTGACCCTTCAAGGACGTGACTCAAGGGCGTTACCATTCAAGATCGCAACTGTGCAGTACGTTAAATGTTCGTTCTCGATGCAAGCCGCGAACGCTCATTCAGGTTACGGGTGGGTTACGGGAGTTAAAACTCATGAGAGAACAATTGGTTATGGGAACTTATGGCTACATACAAAGGTAAATGTCAAATAACCAAGAAAACTCTGAGAAAACCACGGAAATCTATCTCATTTCCGCCATTTTGAATTGTCTACGTGATCGGCGAACTTACGTTTCCGTGTCAACAAGTCGTTACCCGATACAGTTACGCATCGTCGTTTACACTCTTTTGTCTACGTGATTTTATAGAAAATGTGCAAATTTTTCTCTTGGCCCAAGGACTTCATATTAAAGTGTTGCTGTACCTTCAGAGTATAGTTTACATGTTGTTAGGACCCAACTACTATAGGCAAATAAGCCTATTTACTTGACTCAGAGTCTTTAGCGCTATTATCTCACTATATGCAACATGCTAAACTATGCGTTTGAATGCTAAACTACTGTATGCTTTTGAAAGTGTGTGTAATGGGGAACGTACTGTATGTGTTTAGTAAATAGGCTTATTTGACTAGTTACTGTACGTATGCTAGTTAAGCTCTATCTACATGCAAACTGCATTATGAAAGTACAGTAACACTTTAACAGGAACCGACTGTATTGCCATTATATTTGGTGGCCGACGATATGTCCTTGCCTGTATATCTAAAAGTATGCCGCCTCATTAGTGACAAAAGCTGGTGGCATATGGAATTATTCTAATCAAAATTAATATCGACATGTGCCTTTGTACATAATGTGTTATCACCATCATTCATCACAATATCTATATGATTGATTGAGAATCGCCATTGTCAAATTTCAACATACCTTGTACAATTAAATTAGGGAGATCTTGATAATGGTCATTTTAAATTTATGGACTGACAGTAATTAGTATTGATTGTCACTTAATAATTGTGCTGCTGATGCCAAAATTTTGATATAAGATATTTCCACTATTTCCACTGGAATTTTTCTATGTGTCTATTCAATCTGTACGTTGTTATCAGACATATCTCCAGTTGGAATTCTTCCCTGGTTCTCTGGCCTATTCAATCCCTGATAATGTTATCGGAGGTATCTTTGTTAATGATGTATAGGTATTTCTATGAGACATTGTTTAAACTGATAAATTGATCGCTTAAGTTGATAATTGACGTTATTTGGTTATCCCGTTTATCTTTAGTTGTATTAATTTAATTTATATTGATAATATGGTGATTGATGATGTATCTATATAGTCAGTCCTACTACCTGGGATGTACTATAATAGTAACTGTTATTCCGTTCAAACTAATTAGCAGTTAATTCCGTGAGTGCAAATAGTGCAGCGAGTGCAAATTTATAGTGCAGCAATTGCTACTGGTCCTGGTGCACTTTTAGGCAGATGGCTCAGTTCATAGCATATCTGATTTGTAATGCAAGTTTTCATGTTCCAAACATATTCAGAGCGAACTCAAAGTACATACATGTTTAAAAACTGTAGACACTAGACTTTTTAATTTGTTCAAACCATTCCTACGTATATAATAGTGTTAATCACCATGCGTGAATTTGACTTTCAGTTCAAACCAAATTCCTTTTTAATGCAGAATTGTAGGTTGCTGAATTTGTGGATACATATATTATGATGATATACATAGGGAAATTATAACCAAGCACTAATGTCCAATTTCCCGAGTAAGTTTTATTTTTTCAAAACTGCCCATAGGTGGTTGTATACAATCACTCTATTTGAAATTTCACCTGCAGTCAGTCACTTTATCCCAAGTAAGTTGCTAGCCTACAGACACATGTAGCCTACTATTTCCCCCAAATGTCCTGTTTAGCCTACTGATCACACCTCATACTGAAGCTGACAGAACCGAAATCTTAAACTGATTAGATACATTTTCGCACCATTTAAATCTCAATTTAGACAATGTAATCCAAATGTCAAAAATATGTGCAAAATAATGTGTTATGTTGCCCAAAAACATAATACTGCATATCCAAAATTCAGCAACATTACGATTCTGATTTAACAAAATTTTCACATAAATAGATCTATAATAGTAAGAGGATTAAAAAAAAATAAAAAAAATTTCCCATAAATAGATCTTTAATAGTAAGATAATTAAACAAAATAAAGTAAACATAAATCATATTTTTTAGTTGCATGTTATTGTTTTATTAGCATATAAATAAATTTAGAATAACAAGTAGGCCTATTGCGCAATCCAAACATAATGCCAACATTTTGTAAATTGTTTAAATTTGTATTTTATATAATTCAAAATTTAGAAATGATTTATACATAGACCTACTGTAGGTTCCAGTAGTTGTAATTTTGTGTAATTTAATTTTAAGGAAACAAGAGAGTTCTACTGACTCCAGTGACTCGTATAGATACTGTACCTACTGCATATCTAAAATCTCAAATTATTACACCATCACCATAAATTAACAAAGAAATAGAACAATTAAAATGGCATGGGCTGTGAATAGACCTACTCTAAGGGTACATGACAGTCGAGATTCTATTAGTTTGGTAACTTTGGTTGGTCAGATCGATTCATGGTCATCCTGATTGATTGATTGGTTGGTTGGCTGACTGATCGATTGATTGATTGATCGTCGGTCTGATCGATTGTTGTTTTTTCATGACAACCACAGCACTAATGGACTATTGCGTTTGGGAGATGGGCTGGAATAGGGGACATGATATGAATGTACAGTATAATATAGGGTTGACATACGATGTTATCCAACTGCACTGTCACATCACTATCTCTACTTTCATGTTTCAATCATTACCGATATGTTTTATTCGCTGTTAAGTATATATATATATATATACATGTATGTTACATAATGTTTAAATTGTATTGTAATGTTTTTCTCACCGTTTTAAGCCTTCACCATAAATTAAAGAAATAAAACACGGTGGTAAAAGAAAAACCGGGTAACTGTATGTAGATTATCATTTACTGGTCAACGTGAACCACGACAATATAACCTTACCTTTCACATCCAGTCATCACAACATAACCTTCCTGATAAACTTCTATCCTTACTTAATCAAATTCTATCACCACAACATAACCTTACTGATCAAATTCTATCATCACAACATAACCGTACTGATTAAATTCTATATATCATCACACCATAACCGTTTTACCTTTTTTACTAAAAACTATGGCCTATTACTGATCAATTTATGTCGTCACAACATAACCTGACTGATCAAATTCTATCATCACAACCTTACTGATCAAATTATATCACCACAACATAACTTTGCTGATCAAATTCTATCATCACAACACAGCCAACCTTACTGATCAAATTTTATCATCACAACATAATCAACTTGCCCGATCAAATTAAAGTTTACCGTCATTGGCGTCATAGGCAATTTAGCAATAGATGTCAAAATTTCGTGTAACATCAAACTTTTCATGCCAAAATAATCAGAAATATAAAAAAATAAAAATGAACAACTGTTTACCGCTCTAGAGGGTGAGCTCTATTTATGCCGATTTTTAGAAGATGTTA
>WNLI01030568.1:0-11582 GCA_025802215.1 Wirenia argentea
ATAAAATTTTATGATAAACTATAGGATCTGTTGTTATCCATAGACGGCCGTATACTACGTGCATTGAGATCGTTATTTTTATGTGTACGAAGAATGTAGCCTAATAAAAATGGTCAATAATATAGACACGAAGCCCCCAACGATACAGAAAGTAAAATTGCACGCGTTTGGTAAAGTGAAATATGGAATATGTTGGCTGTGCATGTGATGTTGTTGCCCAGCGCAAGTAACCAGAGAGTTGTGTTCTGCGAAATATTTGCCACTCTAATGATATACTGTACATCGCGGGAATCCGCCGGTTTGTCTATGTATACAATTGGATATACTGTATATTATATACTTGCATGTTCAGTCCGAAATCGGTTTTTTTGGTTTGTGTGGAATTCGTTCGTCAGTCAAAAAGTTATCTATTTATATATATTATCTCGCAGGAGGCCGACAAACATGCGTTGAATCATTGCAGACTAAAGCCGAGTATATATAGGCTTCGACTGTTCGAAGATTTGTGTATTCTATTGGCTGATATACGTCTGATTATGAATCATAAATAAATCAACGATGCAATCACAAATACAATCACTTAGTGGTGTTCAAACAAATCCACCTATCGCAATACAAAACCTCATCGAAGTGCCACCCACTGGTTCTCAGATAGAGTCTCTCTCGCAATAATACATTTGCGCTTTGGATGCATGGTAGCCTACCGTATGCGACGCAATGAATGTGTCATGTGTGACGGGTGACACTTGACCGTCGCTAAATTGCATGTCTGAATTGGCGCGCAATCACTGAGGTGTCGGACCGTGTGTCGGTGCGAGACACGTGTGCAGATATACAGACAGTCGCCGCTCGGTCGCTATAGGATATCGGGTTGTCAAACTGATTGGCGTCCAATCTACAGAGAGGCAGGAAGCGGCACGTCGGTATCTGGCTGCGCGGTGACAGTCATCCGACACACGTAGGACGCATTTACTGAAAGTAAGATGTGACTGAAGCTATACGATTATACAATTGATTATTCCGAACATGATAATATTTATGGAGCAATATGAATGCATCGTTCATATTACATATGTGAAAGCTGTGGGCGTGAATTAACATTTTTCGCAGCTTGTTGATGTCATTGTATCATTTACTGAGCGGAGTACTGCGTTAACCTAGTGGCCAACTGTATATCACCTTGAACTCTATTGCGAGTGTCCCGAGATCGACATCCGCCCAGGCTAAAATATCGTTCCGGTACTTCGTCTGACGTGTAGTCTATTTGTGTTCTCAGTGGTATTCTTAGGCAAGACACCTCGAGTGACCGCCTCTGGTGGCGTACTGTAGGAGTGGATACCGACTGTGATGTCCTTAGGCAAGACACCTCGAGTGACCGCCTCTGGTGGCGTGCTGTAGGAGTGGATACCGACTGTGCATATTCTCCAGCTCTATAGATTTAATATTTAAGTGATGTGAGAGCATGGAGACATGGCATTGTCTGGGTATAATAGAAGAAGGTCGTACTATATTTTTCAGTAGCCTATATAGGGATTTGCCATATATGAAGTTATACAGCAAACCATGATTATTTTATTGCGAAGATGGATGTCTGCGGTCGCAAAATCTGATGGCAGCTATAGACCATCAGAGCTAATCGGATTACATTCGGTATATGAATGTGCCCCACGTGTGTCGTTAGTCTATAATTCCATCAGCCAGTAACTGTTTAGAGCCTATACATAGTCATCCCCGGCCCACAAAGTATTCATTCAGTATTCTCCCTAGTATTCGCTATGTAATTATACTAGTTCGGAAGTGTAATCTGTAAATATAAAAGGGGCTCATCATCGCTCATGTATCTTACACTATTTCTACAAATCTCATAGAAAATACTTTTAGCGACCATGTTGATGCTAATATTCCTATACGGATAACAAACATTATATATACAGTCTGTCCCGGAAATAAAAACCGAAACCGAATGTCAGTAGAATAGGTACATGTTATGCAAATCACAATAGGCCAGTATAATGTATTGTGTATGAAAAGCCTATTAGATATGGTAATTGTATTTGATGGAGAATAGCTAATAAACTTTACTTCGTATTGGATTATTTTCTTTAACGTATATCGGCGAAAAATATTACCGTTGCAGCATTACCTACATCACAGTTGCTGGTACTATATCCGTCAACAACAATGGTTTCCTCATGACAAACGCATTAGTATCATCTAATAGTAACTATATAGGCCAACGCCGTGATTCTTGACTTCCATTCATTATACTCTAGAGTCTAGACAGAAAGAGGACTTCATTAATTCTAATTAGCCTACTCATCGCAGCCTTCCGGCGCCGGCAATTTTACGCCGAGGTTATAGGTCTTGGCGGCGTCTAATTCGCCCCTGCTCTAATTACTACTATTGTAGTATTGAGTCAAGAATTTGCAGTTCCTGGAAATACAAATGACACAGCACGAGGTCGAATTATTATTAGAGAAAGAAATGCACAAACAAGGAGGATTTTGTAGACGGCAATGTTGATGATTTCGCGTTTAGCCAAAAATCGAGTTTAGTTGGGCACAAAACGGACCGGAAATAGACTACGTAAATATGTTTTCGTTCTGTCAAAAGTGGGGATATTTGTTCGTTTGACAATATATACAGTAGTTAGAGACAACCGTCCTGTCTTTTTTCAGAATTTGTCGATGTTCATCGAATGATTATTCTTACAGTTTCTAACGTTTTCTCCCACCTTGCCAAATGCGATGTTCTCCCTTAACTTTTCCTAGAGACCGGAGAGTTTGACATTTACTAAATTGACATAATCTACCTACTAATAATGCACTTTTGACAAAGAAAAAACCCCGACACGATAAAAGATAAAGTATCATCAAAATCTCTTCACATTATGCCACTTGACGAATTTCGTTGAAAAATAATCAAAGCCTCTAACGGGATCCGAACCCGAAAACTTCTACATGCTGGACATAATTATTATGCTCTATCAATTGATCTAGTGGTAACATATCTGTCCTGTGAACATATGATTGTGGGTTGGGATGCCGTTAGAGCCGTGACTTTTTTCAGTGAAATTTAATATGTGCGTAGGACTACTCCTAATGTGTATTGATTTGGGGCATCCATTGTCGAAATTACGTATTAACAGACGACCCCATGAGTGGATAATGTTATAACTTATAATATACAAGAAATTCCTTCATATTCCGAGTAGTCGAATAATATACCGAGAATGTCGAGATGAAGATGTCAAGTAATTCCTTGAATGCGGAGATGAAGAGGCCGAATAATGCGGCGAATGTCCAGCTGAAGAGGCGCGGATATTGACAGGTAGACATGGCGCTAACGTGCTATCCATCGAGGCGCCATACATAAGCGTCTTACTGATTTAATACACGGCCACTGTAATGTGATTCCCGTGTTTGCCGTTTCTTGGCCAATCGACCTCCTTCACGTAAGTGGACTGGTCGCCTAAAGGTCACGTGATGATGAATCAACACGTTGTGTTCGTTAAGTGCCGACAACCTTGCTATATTGACACTTGGCTGAATTGCCATAAAATACTGATAATGTATATATGCTCTTACATTAAACGATAGAAAGTTACACAGATTTGTTGGTTATAAAGATATGTGCATTTAGGCCTTAGGACTATACCGCATCTTCGTAAAATACAAGGAATCTCGCAAACATGCGTTTATAGAAACCTGAGAAAATTAATATTTTGCAGAAGTCATGCACACGTCGCGGTTCTAACCACTTACGCTGGCCAATCTTTCATCTTATCATCGGTATAGGAACTGAATGTCAGCTATACAGAGCTTAGATGATGTTGCCTGTTTGAACTAGTTTTACTCTGCTCACAGATTCGCGCATCAATTCCAACGAATTCTTGGTAAAGAAAGAGGGTGAGTGTGTGAAGAACTTTTGTTGGTACTACATGTATATTTTTATTTATCGTGTCGGTTTTTTTCTGCTGTCTCAAAAGCACATTGTTAGTACGAGATTATGTCAATTAAGTAAATGTCAAACTCTTTGGTATAAAGGAGAAGTTTTGACATAACATCGCATTTGGAGAAAACGTGAGAATAATAATTCAACGTCGACAGATTCGAGAAGTCTCAGTGTAGAGGTTGGATCACATTGGACCATGTAGTATGCAGCACAAAATTATGTGTGATCAAAATGTGTAGCCTACTACTTACTTATGTATTGGGCTTGCGTAGTAGTGCGCGTAGCGTCCCCCTCAACCCTATTCTCTCAGGGGTCACGGCCAGAGCGTCGTCGATTGGAAGTTTGATGTCCGGTGATTTGATCGGCTCAGCGCGGCGGAGAGGTGGTCTTCCGACGGATTGGAACTTACACGTGGATGGAGTAGACATCAATATGTTAACAGATTGGGTATCGTAAGGTAGTCGAGAGACATGTCCAAAGGCACCAAGACGTAGTTTGCGAATGATTGTTGTCAGGAGTGCATGGTTGGTCAGTTCGTGTGAGTATTGCGACGTTGGTTACATGATCGAATTAGCGGACATTCAGGATGCGACGGAGGGCTTTTGGTGTTGAAGGCGTTTAGAAGGTTCCGCATACATGGCTTTGGTGAGAGTCCATGAGGCGAAACCGTATATGTCACGATGTGTATCACCACATCGTTGGACCCTATAACTAATTCAATTGTATAATAGGGTATACTGTAATTCTCGTGACATTCCTGTACCGCGAACCTAATTATAACTCGACCGCGTGTCGTCATTTGGCTTTCCAGGAACTGCAAATTCTTGACACAATGCTGAATAGCAGGTAATAATATAGGTAGAATTAGAGCAGCGACGAATAAGACGCCGACAAAACATATAACTACGGCGGAAAATTGCCGACGCCGGAACACCGCGATGAGTAGGCTAATTGGAATTAATGAAGTCCTCTGTCTGTCTAGAGTATAATGAACGGAAGTCAAGAATCAGGATGTAGGTCTGTAGATACTGGAAGATAGGACTATGCGTTTGTCATGAGGAAACCTCTGTTGTTGACGGATATAGCACCATCAATTGGGATTACGGCTGCAACGGTATTAATACTGAATCCATTATATCATACATTAGCTATACGAAGTAAGATATGGTATTCTCTATAGTCTATACGTAATAAAATAATCCTAAGCCTGAGCGCTTTTCATACACAGTAGGCCTACATGCTAGGTCTATAATAATATTTGGCATCCGTAGGAATATTACAGGCTCCGCCAAAAAAACCACGACCCGTAATAAATCCCAGGTATTTTTTTCCTGAATGGGACTTTTGACTGTAATATCTTATTTGTTGGCAGACTTATCAGCCGTGGTAAGTTAAACAGTAAAATGACCGCTGGCCATAGTACAGGTGAGTATAATATAATGGCATACTTCATTTCGCAAACCAACAATGGGGCGCGAGCTCATACGACAAGGGACACGATTGCATTTCAATGACAATGTACCAGAGTTACTTCCTCCTGCAATATGGTCACCTAATACTCTAGATCTTATATCAGTACACTATAGTGTACGGGGAAATTTATCTGGGGCGGTGTGTTAAGGGAGCCAATATGATCATTGATATATCAAGGACATTGATGAGTTGAAAGATCTCATCCACGACAAATGAGACGAGATACCAATTCAGATCACTTGTGCAATCAAACAGTTTCATCCTATAGGCTTTTTTCTTAATAAAACTTTATCGGCCCAATAGTCTATGCAATAATTCTGAACACCAAAAACCGTTGCGCATTTCATTAACTGCTATAGCTCTACGAAGGATATGACGAAACTGTTTGATTGAATGGGTGATCTGAAATTGGGGTATCTCGTCCCATTTTTCGTGGATGTGATCTTTCATTTCGCCAATGTCCTTGTTATCGCTCCCTCATACATCCTCCCATATAATTGTTCGTGATTTTGACCAAGAAACGA
The DNA here is from genome assembly GCA_025802215.1 of Wirenia argentea. NCBI lineage: Eukaryota > Metazoa > Mollusca > Solenogastres > Pholidoskepia > Gymnomeniidae > Wirenia > Wirenia argentea. Next base: position 5,952 of record WNLI01030568.1, read on the forward strand.
ATTATTTTTAGAATAAAATACAGCCAATTACCTGCTAAAATGGATTTATGGAAATACTGTAAGATACATGACCCATTTATATTTACAGATTACACTGCCGAGGCTCCTAGCTAGACTAGTACAGTATCACGTAGCGACTACAAGATGGAATGCTGAATTGATACTCTCTGAACCTACAGGGATGATTATGGTTGGCTCTAGATGGTTACAGAATGATTGAATTATAGACTAACGACACACGTGGGGCACATTCATATACCGTAGGAAATCAGATGATGTCCGGTGGTCTATAGCTGCCCTCAGATTTTTAGACCACAGCCATCCATCTTCGCAAGAAAATAGTAGATAACTTAATACAGGGTGGCCAACGCGTCCAATTTATACATTCACGATTGTCGTAATACATTCCGTTACTGGAAAATATGACAGTATGTCTATGGTTTTCTAAATGAAGACGGGTCTGATGACCCTTCTGCTTCTATCATAAGTAGATCATCTAAAGAGAACATACACGGTCGGTAGACCTACCTACCCCTACAGTTGCATGGGTCAACACAGGCGCTCACGTGAGATTGATTAGTAAAATTCGCCAAAATAATTTTGATTTTGAGACAAAGCTTGAATTATTTAATAAAACGATAATGCCAATTTTTACGTATGTGTGTGAGATATGGAGTAATGAAAAATTACATGTACTTGATAATTTGCAATTGAAATTTCTGAAACATATTATGTGCGTCACAAAATCTACTGCTAATCGTATGATACACTGCGAGACTGGAATGTTTCCTGTTTCCATGACATGTAACGTTAGAAGTGTATCATTTTGGTATAATACCTGGAATCTAAAATCAAATCATATTTGTCTTAAATTGTTAAATGCTTATAATGTATATCCGAGTGATGTCTTGTGGCTCAAATATATAGAAAAATTATTATCAATTCATGGCCGGAATAATGTCTGGCAAAACCCGAAAATTTGTCAAAGTTCGTGCGCTTTTAAATTAGATTTTAAACAACTATTAGAAGATGAGCTTGTGCAGTTGTGGCAGGCAGAGGTTCGTGATTCCATACCCAGCTTTCTGTACGGTGTATTCAATATACCTATACATTGTGTTCGGAATAATCAATTGAAGGCCTATAATCGTATAGCTTCAATAAACTCTTACATCAGTTAAATGTGATATAATGCGTCCTATGTGTCTCGGACCACTGTCCCCGGCGCAGTCATACACCGACGTGCCGCTTCCTTCCTCTCCTAGATTTGACGCCAATCCGTTTGATAACCTGATATCTTTGCGACCGAGCGGCGTCTGTACGCTGTATAATGGTGGCTGTCTCACACCGGGACACACGGTCCGACTCCTCGGTGACTGCTGGTCAATTTAGACATGCAATTTAGAGACGGTCAAGTGTCACCCGTCACAGACGACACATTCATCGCGTGAAATACTGTAGCCCATATCACGCATCCAATAGCTTCACATCATACAGTTATTATGACGACAGACACGGCGTATTGTTGCACGGGAGTGGCTTTCTGTGAGTGCCGAGCTATGGCATGTTGGTAAGGTGCACCTGGTTGATTCTAATTTGTTCGTTTTGTTTGCATCCACCTCACCATTTCTTTGATTGTATCTTTGAGTGTACCTACCATGGATAGGTTGATTTGTTTATGATTATACCCTGCAGTCAATCAAATACATAAATCGTCGAACTGCGTTGTGCATAGGCTATCATGTCCGCTGTCCGCTGCTGAGATGAATATTCCGATCCACCGAACGTTTTTCTACCGAGTGATGTATAAAAGGGAATTCATATGTTATATATAAATCTATAACTTTTTAGCCGACGAACGAATCCTACACACAACACAACAATTAACCGGGATTGCGGACTGAACATAGTACTGTATTATCCAATTGTATATAGACTCCCATCGGCGAACTACCTCGATGTATATCATTAAGGCAGCAGTTATTTCACAGAACACAACTCTCTGATTACTTGCTCTGGGCAACAACATCGCAGACAACATAATATTCCACATTTGACTTTGCCAAACGCACGCAATTTTACTTTCCGTTTCGCTGGGGGCTTCGTCTAATATTGACAATTTCTATTAGGCTACATTCTTCGTAGGCATAAGAATAACTCTTTCGATATACATATACACGTAGTTCGACCATCTTTGGATATCAAAAGTTCCAATAGTTTATGATAGCATATGTACCTTGATGAATTATGTAAACATTAGTGGACCAGACAGTGTTTTAGTTAGAATTCTTCTTACCATGGTTACAGAAACATCTATATCAATTCCTTACTTTATCGCGTGTACTTTTGTTTCGTTTTCCTGAGAATGTCCAGAGATTCCAGGAAGGAGAATTGATGAGGCCATGACTTTGGTCATGTGGCCACCCCATCGCCTGTCACTCAGACTGTCCGCCTAAATCCTCACCCCGTCACAATCGGAAGTACGAACCGGAAGGGGAGTCTGATGTAAGCACGCACATAATACGTCTTCACTCTTCTGGTCATCAGTAATGCTGGCGAGGACGTGATTTATCAGACACATATAGTGTGGGCGATATCGTGTCACTTGCCATCTTATAGGATCAGCCAGTAATATACTGTACCATAGGACAATTTCAAATAAGCTACGCGTCTACAGTATATCCTGTCTCCAGTTATTTATTGTTAGATATACATATCGTGCACGATGAAGTTTATGACGGTGGAACGAAGTTGGTGATAGTAGGCCTGTATATATTGTGTTTTGTTCCGATTCATCCGCATGTTCCGATTGACCCGTCCGTACGGTAATGTAGTGGTGTTTTCGTTATTAGACATGGATTTATTTCTAAAAGAGAGCAATGGCGAATCGTTGATCCAGAGGTCGTGATATATGGTAGACTATAACGTACGAATACCCCTGCGTGACAAAAATTAATGGTATCATACTGAAAATCCCATTTAGCGTGAATGGCCATAATTTCTTATGTGCTCTCGATTACACAACAAAGCATGACGAGTTTATGATACAATACTAATGGTTTGTGTATTCAGTCAAGCTTTGTGACGTGCACAAAAATGTAGTTCATCACTTGTATGTCGACATACCGCGGGAGTATTTCATTATTATCGGTACACAGGATCCGCGATTCCGAAAACATTAGCGCTATTGCCATCATGGGTGTAGGAACTGAATGTCAGCTATACATAACTTAGATGAGGTAGCCTATTTGAGTTAAGTTTGCTCTGCCCAGCGACTCTTGTTGATACTTTAACTCTTGCACATTGTACTATTTTCTGCTTTGTCAAAAGTGCATTACTAGTATATTATGTCCATTGATAAATGACAAACTCTCGTATCTGGGGAGAAGTTATTGGGTAACGTTGCCTTTGGCAAGTTGAGAGAAAACATTGGAAAGTGTGAGAATAATAATTCAATATCGACAGATTCGCGAAAACTCAATTTGAAAATTTCTAGTAGGCTATACGTTCTCCGTATAGGCATACCAAAATGACCATTATAGTTAGTTCGTCAATCGTTAAATAATAACAGTTTCTATGGTTTATCATAAAATCTCTATGTTGCCGAATTACGTACGAGTAAACAATGCAATGTATCTACAAATGACTGTATATAATTTGATGACAATTACTACACTGCATGGCATACACGTACGAAAGAAAGCAAATCGCATATTGGTAGCTACTACACGTACGGAGTCGTAGAATTGTGTTATCACTCATCAGGCTATCTGTCGGTCAGCGACATTTTTATACGGCTCATTAGTGGAACAGACAGTATTTGATTAGAGTTCTCCTTGCCATGATTATATAGCTAGAAATCTATCAATTCCTTAGTGTATCGCGTGTACTTTTGTATAATTTTCCTATGAATGTCCAGTGATTCAGAGAATCAGTATTAACGAGGGCATGGGTTTAGTCACGTGGTCACACCATCACCTGTCACTCATGCTTTCCGCCTAAATCCTCACTTCGTCACAGTCGGAAAGGAAGTCTAAAATAAGCACGCATACATATACGTCTTCCGGTCATCAGGGGTAAAGTGTAGGTTCAGTGATGGTAGTTAGGACCGTGATTTATTATATACATGCTGTATAGTGTGGGGATGTCGTGTCACTTGCCATCTTATAGGATCAGACAGTTATATGTCATATAACATTTATTTTTTCTTATCTTTTCTCTTATTTTATAACATTATTCTGCCAAATGATACGCCAGGTCGGTTGTTGCGTAAGCACCGGCTTTGCAACACATCAATCATTTAAACTTTATTGAAAAAAATCGAGGATCTAACGGCATCCGAACCCACAACCTTCTGTTGGCAGAACAGATGCTTTACCAATAGATCAATTGGTAAAGCACATTTATGTCCGGAAAGCTTGTGAGCTCAGGGTGTAGCGGATATAGCGTCAGCCTTTCAATCGTGTGTTCGAGGCCATTACTTGCAGGGATTTTCCCGGGCTTTCCATCCGCATTAGAGACACTTCGTAACGTGCGGTATAAGAAACGCATAAATATTTATTTATTTAAAGAAGTTTGTGGGTTCGAATCCTTTTAGAGGCTTTGATTTTTGTAATTAAATTTAATATGATTAATTATCATACACCTCTCACAGTACGTTATGTTGGAAACCAACATCGCTCTCTGTGCCGAATATAAGTGAAGAAATGCCAACAACAGCACACAACAAGCTCGTGCAAGAGCAGTTCGATGGTATGGCCTCTACTCGGATTAGCAACATTACCACGGACGTACCTAATATCTACTGTAGATTATTCAGACAATTTTGTAAAAAAGGAGTAACACCGACGTACATTAATATATTTATTGACACCTGTTGAATTTTAATGCGATATGTTAAATACTATATCACCATGGATGGCAGTACTAAATGTAGATATAATACGACATCAAATTAATACTTCAATTTTAATTATCCTAATTACATTCTATTTTTTTTAGAAATCTAAATTATATAACAAAACAATCGATAAATCTGGCAGTAACGTGATATTGACACACCGACATACGTAAAACATACTATATAATAGACTACTTTGAAAATCAATAGCATACGTATTTACAAATTTACAATATTTACATTAGTCAAAAACCTCAATGCCACACCTAACGTTATAACTGTACATAACGTTCTGTCGACTGATCAATGTTCGTGTTATAAAGTAGAATCCCCCCACTCACTATTATTTTTTTCGACGTTTCGCTACCACACACTGAGTGGCATACGGTTGCCATGGCGTCACGATCACGTGACATCCGGACCAGTAATCATATATTGGTGAAACACGTCGAATGTTTGAAGTATCTAGTATAAGGCTACGGGAAAATAACATTGACCTATGCCAACGGATCAAGGCTCTATTCGCGCGTTACAATTGAATTATTCTGCACTGGCCGATCACACAAGTTCACAAAATCATGTTATTGGTTGGGATGATTCGGATAGATTGGATAAAAAAGTAGAAGAAAAGACGCATTTAATCACTGAATCAATCTGGGAAACACCCGTACAATGACCAGAGATGAGGAGCCACCTCATGTACAACACGCGCCCGGATGTTCCGTGACTGTGTC
>WNLI01030679.1:0-11580 GCA_025802215.1 Wirenia argentea
AGTAAGTACCAGTACATACTTAAAGTATTTAAATTACTTAAGTACCAAGTACTACTGGTACTTGACCCAGCCCTGACGCCATACATTTAGTTTATGATGTGATGTCTCATAATAAAATTTCTCAATCTGACAGGTTGGTGCTTTTATCAAAATTTATCAAAACTTAATAATTTCTATGCAACTTATTTAGCAGAAAAATTGTTGTATGCCCTATCATAATTATGGTATTTTGCGGGACAAAATACAAAGTAATTGTGGCAAATACAATAATGTTGATGTTTTACCATGTTTTAAAAGACAAATTTAGCAGAAAGCAATATTATAATTATGATAAACTTGATGTGTTACCATATTATATTAATAGACTACACAAATTTAGCAGAAAGCAATATTATGTAAAACCAAAGTGCATGTTATATCTACATAGTAGGTTATTTTGTGTATACTTTAAAAAGTATCCTATACAATCATACTTGTTAGTTATAATTTCCTCAATCATCACTGTGTTATGATATTGTGTGATATTGTTAATGTTGTTTAGAGTTTCCCACTTGTTTTAACAATGTTTTATGTTGTGTACGTGTTGACATAGCTTGAGTGGACATCTTGTTTACCTGTGTATTTTATACACCAATATCAGTTTTTGTATTGTTTTAATAGTTTTATATTATGATGATATAAAGTGTTTTTAGTATTGTTAAAGATACAGTAATATCCCGTAATATAGTATATGTGATGGAACAGCTCTTATCTCTTTCACGTTTGCTCCAAAAATGTTTTTTGTTATCATATTTTATTACAAAATTATGTATTTCATTGTACAAGGCCAACTGCTCAAAAGTGAAAATACCAAATCTTATATAATTGCTAAAAATATTAGACAAATGTGAAAATTATTACTATAATATGGAATTTTAAATAGAAACAATGTTCTATCATTTACAAATAAAACAATATGTTTAGCAAAGGGTGCATTTTATGAGTTTTAAAAATTAAAACAAAATCTACTGGTAAAAATAACATTATAGTTTATACTATACAGCATTCTGAGACTGTTAATTTAGTAATGACGTGTGCTGTTGGTGCAAACAGATGTGTTTGGTGTTTACTACTAACCCACCTCACCGTCCAACCAACCAACCAACCAGCTACCACGCCAACCAAGCACTCACACACCACCACACTCACATACCACCACACTCACATACCACCACACTCACATACCGCCCTACACCGACACCACCACCACACAACCCTGTACCACACACACCACCACAGTACCACACACACCACCACCCCTGTACCACCCCACCACCCATGTACCCCACCCCACCACCCCTGTACCACACCCAATCACCCCTGAGTGAAATTGACCCATGAGTAATGGGTAGATTCTATCCAAATAATTCTAGGTTCGTATGCAATACATGTTATGAGTAGAATCTACCCATGGGTAATGAGTAATGAGTTGAATGTACCCATGGGTAATGAGTAATGAGTTGAATGTACCCATGGGTAATGAGTAACATTTCTACCCATGAGTAACGAGTAAAATCTATATACTAATTCTAGGTTCGTATCCTATACATGACTATGAGTAGGATCCACTCATATGTGGATACAATCTATACATTTGTTTTTAGCTATAGAATGATTTCACTTTTATTTGCATACAAAACTATCTGTCCTTTACAGTATAGGCTACATGCTATAACCATACAATTAATACGAATGTTTGTTTTACAACATAGTATATTATATTATGCAAAAACAAGAAAATATTACAAGAATAAAACTTGGTTACCAAATTAAATAGTATAATACTTATTGTAGACTGAGCGAATGCTAGATCATACCAGGTGTTCCAGATTCGGATGCTGTGCAGTTACAATAACTTTTTACAAATTAAACACATTGAAAAATTATGAATTGTACACACTAAATTAGTATTCATTAAATTATTATTAGACTCATGCATAATAAACAAATGTGTGCTGGTGAAAATTAATGTACAACACAGTAAATGTGGAGAGAAAATCACACAATAAAATTCTGACGTGATTTGAAGCTTTGAAGCTTACGAATGGGTATCGCATAATAACTTTCTATACAAAAGACTACCGCATCAGTTTATGAAAGGATGTCGTATTTAAAAAAAACTAGTTTACCAAAAAACACATATATCGCATACAAGTTTGTGAAAGGGTATACCATACGAAAGAGTATTACCTAACATACGAAAGGTTATCAACCAAAGGTCCAAAGGTTAAAGGTTTTGAAACCAGCCCTTTTCCTACACGACCATCTACACCATATAGTTACACCAATGCCCACCCATATATTCCCCGTAATTAATGCTAACCTCTAGGCGTGGCAATCCCATAGCCCTTGCTATCCATCATGCCACCGACTTGCATGAGTCTGCAATCTTTCTGCACCTGGTAGTCGACGGTCGTTGACTCAGCCAGACAAGCATACTGCCCCTGCAGCACCCATTCCACCCCGGCCACCACCACTCCAAAACCCTTATGCTACCCCAGAATAATTACCCCCATACATCCACACCGTGATGTATGTACATATGCTCACCTCTAGGCGTGGCAATCCCATAGCCCTTGCTGTCCATCATCCCACCGACTTGCATGAGCCTGCAATCTTTCTGTACCTGGTAGTCGACCGTCGTTGACTCAGCCAGATAAGCATACTGCCCCTGCAGCACCCTTTCCACCCCCTCCACGGTAGAGTTGACGTACACAGACGGGGTCGTGGTTGACATGAACTTCTCCATCGCTTCGTATGTCTTGTGTGTCGATCGCTGAAGTGGACAGCCATATATATCACTGTGGTGTGAAACATAACTAGAGATAAATATACGAAAGGGCTGGTCGTTAGTCAGAAACTCGGATCACAGAGGTTTCTCTGGTTTATGTCCTCACATAGAGACTATCGACAATAAACCCCCAAGACGAGTTTACTGCCCAGGAAAATACAAAAAGCCACGAATAAACCCATTCTTCAAGCAGAAGACGCAATACATATACAAGAAGACACTATCCCCTTTTGACACTAGAGTGTACAACAAGTCGGATAAAGTATTTTTTATGTTGAGTTAAAGTCCCACCTTTTGTCCTTACATTACAACTAATACCTACAACTTACTATTACCTACTGCATCTATCGCAGTTTTGTAGACCGATAGAACAATGGAGCGATTGATCGACAAATCGATAGACTGCTGATAAAATGATCGATTGATGATAGATCGAAAGAGCAATAGACCGGTAGATCATTAATCGTTACTTATAGATTGGTTCATAATAGATCAATTTATCGACAGGTCATGCATGTTGATTGATCGTGATATATAATGTCATTGCGTTAAAATAGGAATAATATATGATTTTATTTTTCTTATAAATCAACTCACTATTATAGGACACATGCTACGGTTGTAACACTGTACACTTCCCAATATATATTTTGGTCCAAGAACGGAATTACTGCGCAGTACTTTAGACTATACATACTAGGAGTACAGGCTTACCTCAAAGAAATTTTTTGTGGAGCCACCCCACAATGTTCCGTACTGAACTTTGACCTGTTTGGCGAGATCATCAGCACTGGTGATATCGGACACCATACGTTCAAACGTGAGGAAGGCTGCCAGGTTAGCGGTGTATGATGAGATCATAATGAGCGTGAAAAACCACCAGATGCCACTGACGAGGCGCGTAGAGAGGGCGCGTGGAGCGAGGTCTGAACCTGCAAATGTCAAGGTCATATTGGTTAGAGGTGTATTGCCTACTGTCGGGTCATCGATATGTGGAGATCACGATGTGTGTGATGAGGATCTGATCCTGTGAAGGTCAAGGTCACGATATAGATCAAGGTCATATTGGTTAGAGGTGTATTACCAGCAGTCAGTTACTGCCAGTGTATGTCGGTAGGCCTATATACGGGGATCATAATTTATATAGTCACGTTAGAGGGGTGTTAGACTGTTACTGCCACTGTAGCGGTATATAGGTACCGAGATCATGATGGGTGTGAAGAATCAAATGCCACTCACGAGGCGGGTGCAGAGAGCGCGTGGGGCGAGGTCTGATCCTGTAACGGTCAAGTGAAGATATCGGTCAAGGTCATATTAGTTGTAGGTGTACAGTATTACCAACAGTCTGTTACGGTCAGCTTAGCGGTGTGTGGGTATAATGACGAGCGCGAAAAAAACACCAGAGGTCTGAGACTGTACCGATCAAGGTCAAGATATGGGTCAAGGTTCTTTTGGTTAGGGGTGTGTAGATCACGATTTAGAGTGAAACGCAACAGGACGTCGCTGATAAGGCGTACATATGTAGAAGGTGTGTATATAGGGCGAGGCAGTTACGAACTTAGGAGGAAGTAAATGAACAACCTATTATTACTGTAGAGCAAAACACAAAATTCCACCGACGAGTGGAATAGAGAAATTGCAAAGAGTTGCGATTTATCAACACTATACACAATAACATATTACATAATTATCGCAGTAATGGATAATTTTTTTCCGTCTCTAATCACTTCTGTCAGTTACTTATAAATACGAATTAATCAATATGATAGGGTGTATAAATAAGCAATTAATCGCAGTACAGACTTATTACTTACTACATGCAAGTAGAAGGCACCTTTATCTGGGCAATATAGAAATACATATTATTATAGTTATGTAGAGATAACTGGAAAAACACCACGCAACTGCAAACGTGACATTGTAGCCAATGATTAACTTCATAATTCATGCACAGTCATATTTACATACTCCGCCATTGCAGATCATGCATATAGGATGCATTAGAACGTGGAACGCATACCCTTCGGGATGCACCGAGCCGACGGGCCACCAAACGAAGAAGTCGCATCTAGCATTGACTCTCCATTCCATTCACAATAAAATGCCACGTAAACAGTTCCCAGTCAGTCTGCCCTTCGCCATGACCATTAACAAGGCGCAAGATCAGATGTTGGTTGGGAACCTGAATATTTACGATGTGAATCTAGTACACTAATAATGTACATACCTTGCTGCATAAGAGAACCGATTGTGAACCAGAGCGAGTTGAGTACGGTGAACTGGTTCTCGACAATATCCGAGTCCATGTTACATGGGTGAGGGTTGTACCACTCATACGGGGAGAATCGGGCCAGGACAAACAGCATAAATGACACACACAGATACGCCGCGATGATGTATACCCATACCTGTGAAATATAAGCAATGATTATAAAGAGTAATGTTGCAGTATATACCTGCGTGTATAGCCTTTCTTCAGCATTGCTTTTAATTGAAGGCTAACATTTTATTTTTTTTGTTCGAAAAATAAACTATATTGGAGTTTTTTTCGGTGGGTCCAGTGAGGGGTCCTAGAATTAGACCACCGAAATCAGAGTGTTATTTTCAGTGTAAGATATTTTTTATTCAGCATTGTAGTACAAGTTTAATTTTATGCATCGCATACATGAGTTGTGTGTATTCTCGACAGAGAAACGTTATGAGAAAGGAAACCAATGTCGATGTTCTTTCGCTGGCTTCCGAGACAGATTGTTGGTTTAGCAAAATCAATATCATTCGATAGTTAAAGGTTGTGGGAAAGAGAAGGAAGGGCTTTGCTGGTTCTTTCGCCGATTTCGTTTAGATGGTGGTAATTCAATGCAATCTCCCCGTAAGTCGTGTTCGTAGTAGCCTATACAGAAAAAAATACATAGGACTATATCTGCTTACCTCAATAGACAGAGGTTGTAGAAAAGAGAACAGCTTCGGCGGTTCTTTGGCAGGCTTCTTGTAGAGGATCGTAATTCCGAGATTGAGGAAGGGTTTGGTGAAATCAATGACCCTCTCCCGGCTGTATGTGATTGTCATTCCTGCCACGGCCATATCTGCCGTCTGTCACAGAACAGAATGGGTTAATATTTTATCATGTTTTGATATCGGGTGTGGAATTTACAAGTTATAGGCTGTCGAGTCGGAATATGACTCTATTGCCAATGATCACAATGATCACAACGGGATAACGTTTGGTACAGTAATGAAGATAACGTAAACAAAATTAGTGATAACAAAAAGGAGTGACAAAACACATACAGCAGGGAGCAATGTTACACCATGTTCGTGTGTTTCTCTCATACGTAACTACATTATTGGTCGGTGTTCTCTCATCGTGTCACTAATTTATACATACGAGTAATATCACGTCAACTTTTTCTGTAGAATGTATACAGTCAAACAAAGATAACAATTCTCAGTACGACATATTCAAAATTCCTTAAAAACAATGCGTGTTTGCCCTCATATACCGGTACCAGTTACATGTGGTATGGCGTAGTAGGTCCTGCTGCCTATCAAAATATTGAAAGTAAGACGAAAAACTCTTTGCATAAACCACTCACTTACAGTTTCTCTAGTTTTTCATATTTGTCATTTTTATTTCCACACAATACCGGTACATATACGGGTACGTAAGGACGAAAATGCCACACATGGTGCTGTCAAATCACATCAGTATATATGTGCCAGTTCCACATGATTGTGGTATAATACCGTGTGGTCATGCTTAGCTCTGACAAAAAGTCCAACAATATTATCGTCATACCGCTGCTCCAATAATGTTTCCTCCGTGTGTATTATTATTATTTTATAACTTGTTACATCATGCTGTGTACCGTAATACACTTTTCTCATAACAAGAACAATCTGGAAGAATGTTCTAACATGATTTCGCTCTTAGGAAAATAATCCGATTTATTTTCGTGTTATCTTTTGAGCTGTTTAGCTTTGGCGTGCCACACAAGCATCAACAATCAGCAAAGTAAAGCGAAAGCAGCTTACGCTAATAGCGGCTGTCTAATAACGCATCAGGATTATGCATCCACAGACAGAATTCGCCTCCGAATCTCTCGAATCAATCTCCCAACTTATCCCACTTGCCCTCTTAATTAATCCGCATTACCCCACTTTGCCCTTTCTTTGCCATCAATCACGCATCTTTTATTCATCTTTGTCCGTTTTATTGGGGATATTGGCGGAATTATTTCGTTAGAAAGTGTCTGTGATGCTTTGAGTTGAGGCGTCAAGGGCAATGGGCATTCATTATTGTTACGTGACTTGACTTGAAACGACAAAATTGTGATTTATGCTGTCGTGTCTCAGGTGTCTGTGATGTTGTTTGTGAGTTTATGACGTGAACGGGCACGTTCCCAGTAGGTTTGATATGTGTGGGTGTATATCTCCGTCTGTCGGTCTTTTCTCCGCCGTCCAGTGTATGGCATGCGCGCATTGCGTTGTTCGTCGTTCGTGGTCCATCCCCCATCGCTCGTCCCCCTCGACGTCCGCTGTCTGTCGTCCATCGATTGTCATCTGTCTATTATTTTGTATGTCAGTCCGTCCTTCGTCGTCCGTTTTTATCAACGTGCATCGCGTGTTCGTCCGTTAAAAACACGGACTTATCTCCACAATCCACATACTCCATCTATTCCACTGTTCGTGTTTCTTGAATACACGAATCAAGTAGAAAGCACATTTGGCCGTCTGTTGGTCAGCAAATTGGTTTGAATGTGATTGATTGGGGGAGGTTATTGAGTTACGATCTTTGGGGAATGATGGCGCCATTTATCTGCCGTACTTCCCGCTTTGTCGGTTTCAGTTCATGTTTTGGGTATATTATCATCATTCTGTATCGTGGTTTTGGGACTGTTCGTGGCTTTCTGTCTCATGGGTATGTCGTGATGTATGGTGCATTGCGTGATAGCCTATATGGTGCGTGATATATGGTGTATTTTCCCACAAAATGAATGTCTATTGTGAATCTGTGATGTGTCAAGGGTATGAATGGTGCATCACACGAACATGATTTTGTCGTTACTATATGTGACTTTCTGTTGTGATGTTTTATGGGTATGTCGTAGTATAAGGGGAATCGCTGTCTAATATTGCTGTCTATATAATACCGTCTCGTAGGTACGTCGTATAACCAAAGACCTTTACATTATTGGTATAACGTGCATGCAGCACTCATACTTGTCAGTCACACATAGGGCGTGTGTGATTAAGAGTGATTGTTACCGGATATATGAGCTTATGCATGTCTGTTTACGTACATACATGTCTGGAATTTATAAGGGGGTCATTCATCTTATTGAGTTGAAGTTCCGGTATATGATTTTTGGGCAGTGTGTCTGACTGGCTTGAGTTGTGTGTGTATTTGTAATTCGGGCAGCCATGTTTGTTGCCATTTGTGAGATGCGTATATGTACATGTTTAGGGGCTGTTTGTATAGTCCTTTACTTAATAGGATGTACGGTATATGTGTGTATACATTGTCGTCTCTCTGTCAGCGTGTCTTCCTAACTACCTGCACTACACACACCAATATACGCAAACTATATCTAGTATCTTCTATTACAGTATATGGCCACGACCGAAGTCAACATGCATGTGTCCTTCCTCAAAAGTTTACATCGTTTACGTTTATAACTACATTTTTAATAAAGTACAAGGTGTTCATATTTTAGTACATTTATTTTAAGAAAAAAATCATAATAAAAATTCGGGGTACGGATATCATAATATTACAGCACAAATGGAGACAGTGTAAAAATGGCTATTATATAGCGTGTAAAAATATAGCAACTATACAATATACAACATATAGATAGCATTGTTTCAAGCACATTAATTTTAAGGTAGGTAGAACAAAATAATTATATATGTTGATCATGCTAAAAATAGAAAGCTTATAAATTGGTTGGCACAATCATATAAGGCACGTATTTAAAATGATAAAATAAAATAATACAATGGACTGCAATAAAACAAATACGAACGTAAATTAATAGACTAGATCTAAAATACACATTTGTTACTCATACAAAAAGTGAGAAGCATTTCATAGTAGCAATGTGCAACAAGGTGACTTTACATAATTTGAGTATGCTGATTTCATTTCTGCCTGTTGCAAAGAGCTATCTGCACTCCTTGACCCCTAAATTAGGTCATAAACAAGATGGCCGCCAAATTTTAGAAAATTATCTGTTGAATCTTTCCTATGGTTATAAAATAGGTATACATGTTGTAATATGACACATTCTATAAATGCATACATGCTACTAGTGATATTTGACATTTATAATGTAAAATATATATAAACAGCCAACCCACCAACGTCATATGCCACACCCACTTTTTGTATGCGCCGAGACGGGGTCAAAATTACAATTATGTACAAGTATGTCATGTTTGGTATCAAATTAAAGGTAATGAAACAGAGATTGCATTTCAACATAATAAATGGATATATGTTACAGGACATAACCAAAATCAGGGATTATACAATTTTCAGGCCACTACCAAATCCATTTGGGTGTACGTACGTATACTATACGGTATGTTTCAATGACAGGCAATACCAACGTGCTTTTTCCAAAATCATCAACATACGATAATTTCAATGGTATGTATACCTCTGAGGGATCTCGCCCTCGTGGCCATCCTCGAACCAGATGTGTGGACATGACTCTAGGGCTGATGAATCTATTTTATGGATATGGTAGCTGTAAGAGCCCTCGATCTCGGAATTTAGCGGGCCATGGGCGGGCCCCATGAGAGCTTAGGTCTCTCTCAAAGCCAAAGGTTACAGATTAAGATGAGTATTGCTTATTTATCGTACAACTCTTAAATAGGCCTAATTCCCGGTTTTGCTCATTTCCTGTAACATAATTTTTTTTCAAAAAGCTAATTATTCATCACAAGCTCTCTACAAAAGGTGATCAGTGTGTTGATTTTTAATGCGTAAAAATACAAATTACACTCATTCGCTCGCAATATATGACTGCACTCATTATCATATTTTCACCAAAATGTCCATCCATATATATATATGTTGCACTCACCTGGTCATCCCAATCGAAGTAGGTTCAGCACGTCATGTTTTTACAAACATATTGACCCATTGTATCTCTGTAGATACAGACATTTGGTGACACTATACTGTAGGTGATAATATAGGATGATCAATCATATTACCGTGCTACATCCACCGTCCCCCATATCACCTCCATCCTACACCCTTGGCATCATCACTGCACATCGCGTCACATCTCCTAATCACAATCTCTATTTGCCACCTACCATATCCTATATTATTCTCATTTCTTGTCGGTTCTCGATCATCATTCCACAGCATCGTTGATACCCATCAATTCCATGATGTCCCACACAATCTCCCAGTCTTTCTCACCATTTTTCTGCCTTGCATCTCCATTTCATGTACTCCCTATACAATAGTATCACCCATTATGTATTTCCTAGATCATCTACTGTACATCTTCCTATCCAAACCTCTCTGTCTTTCTTCTTTTTTTGCAATCTCACTTGTCAATCCCCTTCTCATCTCTCCCTTCCATCTCCCACTTGCTACTTTCCCCTCTCCTCTTCCCCTATCCATCTCTCAATCTATTCGTTTCATCCTGTGGGCCCGTGGTGTAGTGGTCAGTGCGGCGGCTTTTCGCACGAGAGGTCGCTGGTTCGAACCCAGCAAAAACCAGGGATTTTTTCCCTGGCTTTCCATCCATCATTTGCGAGATTCCTGCATGGCAACATGGACAGAAAGTGTGGTATATAAATGCACACATTTTTTTTCTCCCACAGGGTTTACTGACCAATGGCTGACCTAGATCAGTCACGCACGAGTAGGGCCACAGATCGAGGCTGGCCATTAATCAGTTAACCAGGCGAGAAATAATAAAGGGGGAGGTTAAAGTCGTATCTCGGCATGTATATGCTGAGCAATGCTTCTCTTTCTTTTCTCTTCTGTAAACGATCCATAGATGGTCTGGATCCCTTTTTTGGGGTTCAGATGGATCTTTTTAGGGATTCTTTAGCCATCTCATTTTGAGGATCATAATCCGTGAACTTTGACCACTTGTGGCCCGAAACGCCTTGCTGTGGGGTAAATTAGCTAAGCTAGGTACACGCCTCGATAACAAACAAACACACCACCGAAACATACAACAATAGGAGTCCAGACTAAGGCAATTTTTCACAAATACATTATCACTACAATAATTCACACCTTCATGTCTGGAATTTGTCTTTGAGACAGGCAAGGTATAATGTAACATTAATGTGATTTCTAATACTGGTTTGAAAAACTAGATTTCCTAAACCCGCGGGTCCTCGTTGAAAGATGGGAGACCCTCCAGTCATAGACATTATAAATAATAGATAAACACATACATAGGATGATGTATCTCAAAATGTTAGATACTTTTATCTGAACTGTGCTCAGCTACTCTGAGGCTTGATAGCTCAGTTGCCAGAGCATTCGGCCAAAGATTTCGGGTTCGGCTCCCAGCCAAGGCAATTTTTCAGAGAAAAGTAATCCTATACTAGCCCAAAAGAGAAACTTTCTTAGTTTGTAATATACATGTAACCAGCTATTTGAGGTAGACTGTACAGTATCCCTATACAAATTAACTACAGGGTTGCCAGGAAGTAATGAACCTTTTTTATCCTTTAATAAAATTGTGAATAATGGGTCAATATTAACA
>WNLI01030790.1:0-11578 GCA_025802215.1 Wirenia argentea
CATGTCATTAGGCAGCCAGCAGAGAAAGCAGCACTTGATACAAGATATCGACTCGTGACTATCCAGAATTTGAACTCTATATTTGGATTATAATGAATAGTATTTCTACATTGAGCTTTGACCTCCACAGAATACCGTAACCAAGGTGATTGTGATCATCAAGGTCAGGAGGCCAGCAAAAGCAGCAATTGATACAAGATATCGATTTGTGACTGTATCCAAAATTTGCATTATACTGAATACGGTAACATTTCTGTTATTGCACCACTCTCGTAATTCAACCATGGCTATTTTTTTAAATATAATTTCTTTTATATCAACACGCAATATGTTTTTCAACATTCCGTTCACTTGAATTTGATAAAAAGTGTACAAATGATATTAATAAATGATTATTAATATAGCAATATAGTATAATTTCAATATTAAATGACTACAGTGGTCAGATATATTCTTATTGATCAATTTAGATGAAAATACAAGTTATAAATTGTATTATTTTGAAAGTGTAATTTCTTTAAATTCAACGCCCTATGAATTTTGAGGATTTATCACCATTGAAATAATAGAATCAGTATTACGTAGTATTTATTTCTACCTTGACCTTCGACCCTCACAGAATACCGTAACCAAGGTGATTGTGATCATCAAGGTCAGGAGGCAAGCAAAAGCAGCAGATATACAAGATATCGACTCGTGACTATCCAGAATTTGAACTCTATATTTGGATTATACTGAATAGTATTTCTACATTGAGCTTTGACCTTCACAGAATACCGTAACCAAGGTGATTGTGATCATCAAGCTCAGGAGGCCAGCGAAAGCAGCAATTGATACAAGATATCAACTCGTGACTTTATCCAGAATTTGAACCCTATATTTGGAGTATACTTTCTCCAAATAGTATTGATTTCTAAATAAATAGTACGGTATTTATTGGAGAATAGTATTTATTTCTACCTTGACCTTTGACCTTCACAGAATACCGCAACCAAGGTGATTGCGAATCATCAACATCAGGTCATCAAAAGCAGCAATTCATAGGTACAAGATATCGACTCATTTTTGAAGTATATTATGCTGAAGAGTATTTATGTCTAAACTTGACCTTTGACCTCCACAGAATACCGTAACCAAGGTGATTGTGATCATCAAGGTCAGGAAGCCAGCAAAAGCAGCAATTGATACAAGATATCGACTCGTGACTTCAGAATTTGAATTATTTCTTCATTGACCTTTGACCTTCACAGAATACCGTAACCAAGGTGATTGTGAATCATCAAGGTCAGGAGGCCAGCGAAAGCAGCCATCGACTCTTTTTTGGAGTATATAGTATACTGAAAAGTATTTTTTTTAATCTTGACCTTTGACCTTCCCAGAATACCGTAACCAAGGTGATTGTGAATCATCAACATCAGGAGGCCAGCGTCTGATTTGGGCTGTACCGTATGACGCCACCAATTTTGACCAGAAGGAATGTCTCGTTGCGTTAGAGGCACCAGATTGTCGTAGGGCCGAACTCTCTAGGTCAGTACAAGAATTGTAGCAATTTACTATTTACAATAGTCACTGCTAAAACCTTGTGATCTTGGAGTGCCGGCCTCCCGGGTTCAAGCCTACGTCATGGGAAAAACTTGGTCGGGCATTTTTCTGTGTCATTAGAATTCTCTTTGGACAAGGAACTTATAGATGCTTGCCTTCACTAGTTCGGTGGCTAAATTGAGCATCCAGGGACTGGGTAGTTTTCGTTGGAATTTTGCTGACTTCTTCGTACTGTCTTTCAGTCAGGGAAGATGGAAAAATTCTGCCATGGTCCGGTGGTTTTCTTCGTGAACTTCAGTTTTCCAACCATGCACTTTCGCCCACCATGGGTCTCATCTATCTGTCTGCCTGAGTTTTACCTCACTACATCGGATGCCGCACCAGTAACGCTGCTAACGCAGTGTTGAGAGTTGATACCCTCGCAATATGTGCGATTGTATTGAGATGAATAAAACGTCCAGCTATTATTCATTATTGAAAAATTGTATCAAGTAATACTATATATCCTATTTTATATGTTTTGATATTGGAGTACGTGTTGCGAACTGCATTGACCCGATGTCTACCAGTTCAACCCTGATCTACGATTATTATATATGTATGCAATATGTGTTACCAGGTCAAACCATTTAGGAGACAATGCGGATGCCACACCCCACAACTACACTTGGGTCCTCCCCCATTTCCCAAGTGGTACAACCCAGCAGTGTGTCATCAGAATGAGGTTTGTCGAATATTGCATAGGAAATTTATGTTAGTGTGGGTGAATCGTTAAAGCGGCACTCTTTTGTTTCCCGCTATAGTACTAGAGCAACGGGTGACGGAAAATCATGAAATTGCTCAGTATGACATTATATTTGGAGCAAAAACACCGGCATCCCTAATTTGGTGGCCGTCAAACCTCGACCATTTCCAGAGGCATGATGCCCAATGAAAACACACGCACAAAAAACGGCTATCAATCGGTGTCAGACTGTGAGAAACGCTTCGGTTGATCTAAAATTTTAATTAGCCCAGTCGGTTAGGACTATCATTCGTTTAGGATCTAGGGTTGTGGGTTCAAATCTCAGACTCTACGATCGGGCATTTTTGTGGTATTCCTTGGCTAAGGACACAAAGTCTGTAGCTTCAGTTTACCAATCCTTCCAAATTGAACGTGAATTGGTATTGATCATATATTCGTCTTCACAAGCGGATGTACAGTATAGGTTGGTAAAGTCGTGCTACTCGTGCAGCTATTACGTGCAAATATTTTACATAAAATTGTGAAAAATAATCGATTTTTAACACATACTTGCAACATTTAATCGTTACAATGACCATGGACAATCTTATCGACCAATTATAATGAAAACAAAATTCATAATTTTATTTTCCAAAGAATGGTGATTTCCGTTAATTCAATGCCCTGGTAATTTTGAGAATTTAGACCCGATACGATGAAGTATCTGAGAAATTACGGTAATGCCGTTATTATTAGCGGATTCGACAAAAATGTCTAACGTCCAGTTGAATTTTGTGAGACGAGGGGAGTGTTATCCCAAGATCATTGTTTTAAACAATTTCTAAATTATTGTATTACAATGTTTTTCAGGTACAATATATCCACGGATGACTACGATCCATACAACACAGATGCAAAGAAAAACGGCAAAGAGTGAGTTTTGTCAAATGTTATAAATTATGGAATAACGCTCTTTATTGTGGCGTGTACCTGTTTTCAAACAATGTTTAACGTAGTCCCACCCCAACCAAACAATCAAGGTTCAATTCTTGACAAGGACCACATTTTAGTCAACAAATTTCCACTATTTTACCTTTGCCGATAATGTTATAAGATCCGATTCCATGTTTACAGCTCGGCATTCACAATTCAACTGACAATTTTTTTTTTGATTTTGTTCTCGATGCGTGTATCTAGCTTAGCGAATTTACGCACCAGATGAAACGCGTCGGACCAAACAAGTGGTCAATGTTTGCGAATCACCATCACGCCTCAAATGACTCGACCATTAAAGCCGAGGACTCGAAGGATTATAAAAATCCCAAGTCTAGGAGAAATCAGTGGAGAACATTGTCTTGGTGGGGAAGTCGCGAAGACTGAAAAAACCCTACCCACCGACAACGCTACCAGTGATCCTCCGCGCATCAGTTTATCACTGACGCCAGACTGCTCCAAGGTAGGTGAACCACATCGGACCAAGTTAATGGTCAAAATCTGTGGTTCCACCCACAGTGACTCGCCGACTGACCATCTAGCTACATGTTGTGAATGTGCATGGACAGAGTGCTTTGACATTATTTGACCAACATATATAATTTTAACAACCTATGTACGCAAACAAACAGCCATAAAAATAATATATATTTTACTTTACTGGATTATGTATGCATTAACTGCAGTAAATGAAGTGAAACCACCCAACTATACATTAAAAAATAATCTTATCTAGAATTATCTCCCTTGCCGATTTTGTGAAATTGCGTTTTTATGTAAAAAGTAGGCTATGTTTAGGCCTCTTGTGGAACCTGAAGATGACTTTTAATAATTTTTATTTTTTTGGTGGTAATTTATATATGATAGGCACGTATTTTGCACACTATTAGAAAACCAGATTCAAAAGTAATTATTATTCACTCCACCCTAATGTATAATGTGTTAATGGTACAATTTGATATGCGGATCGATCTGATGCGAATCACTTCATGTTCACG
Source organism: Wirenia argentea (assembly GCA_025802215.1). Classification (NCBI taxonomy): domain Eukaryota; kingdom Metazoa; phylum Mollusca; class Solenogastres; order Pholidoskepia; family Gymnomeniidae; genus Wirenia; species Wirenia argentea. The sequence goes on from WNLI01030790.1 coordinate 4,258, forward strand.
TTGCAGATATGTCAATGGTTATATACACAATGAGGAGATTCACAGTTTGACATGCCAAGGCCCAAGGCCCAACGACTATAGTTATATTAAAAGTACACACATTTTAATTATAAAGTGTACAAAAATGTAACCTACTTTTCGTTTTTAATAATTTGAAACTGTACTAGTAGTCTAGTACAGTTTATATAATAGCTGTAGGGTAAGAATCATAAAAAAAAATATTTGATGGAGGTTAACAACCAGAATTAATGTAATCCTAATAGGCCTATCATGGATTTAAATTTTGTCGTGTCAATATCTAGACAGATATTAAAATATACATATATAGCAAAGTTTTTACTACAATAGATATTACTTTGAGATCTACTAATCTACGTATTTGGAATGCATGAGAAAATTAATATTATAGGACCTACCATAGTTCTTTACAATAAATATTATATACAGTATTATTGTCTCGATATTTGACATAATCCTGTACATTTAAATTACTTTCTACTGTCTATTATGACTCTGTAAGGTACTGTAAATCGTGAACATTTCATGAATAAGTAGTGTTGAAAATACGTGATTTAATAATACGTAACACACAATGAAAGATATATGGAATTGGTTATTTTTCGGTAAGTACAACAATCTATTTAATAGTTATATTAATATTATAGTTATATTAATACATTATTTCTGCATTTTATGATTATGCTCAGTACTCGTCAGTAGGTACATTTAGTATAGTAGACATATATGCATAATGCTTAGCATTTCTTTTGTTATGAGTGTGATCAGGCGAGTTTTTTGAAGCAAATTAGTAATGTTAATGATGTATTAAATTAAATGATGTTGCATACACCTGGATTTATTCAAAATTCTAAATTTGATGCGTGGTTTTTTTCTTTCGTTGAGGACAACGTTTTGTTTCCGTCAAAGCTGTGATACATGATAAACCGAAGTCTCGGTTACATGAGTATAATGGACGTTTCTCAATCTCTGAGCACATACAGAGCAGTACACTTCAAACTATTCGCTTTTGGATCATAGAGGTTCCGAATTGTTATTGCATTCGATTTACGAATCATAATTGGACATGTTTTTCTACGATAATCAAGGTTGCGTAATTGTCATGTATCTCACTAACAAATAATCCATATATGGAACTACAGTAGATGTGTGTTTACTTCATTAAGATGTCGTAATATTACTCTACACGATTCGTTATCTGGATTCAATTTGCCAATCTCGATTAGGAATGTTTTTCTACATTAATCAGTTTATCACGCGTCAGAACAAGAATTACGCCACGTCTACCGAGTCATTTCCTGATTTTTTTCCTGTTTTTATAATGTCGTTTTCCACGTTTCTTGCCGTGACATTTTCATATTTTTGTAATGTAATTTGACATGAAAATCAATAGCGTTACAAAACAAATAGCCTAGTACGTTATTTTTGTGTTCAATTAAAGGTCGCACTTAAAGGTCGATCTAGGTACTGTTATTGCAGTACAATACATTAAAGAAAACCATACCTGAGGCATGCCAAAAGTGGTACAGGGTAAAGGTAAAGGGAAAACATTATTAGTGACACTGTATTATTTGTTGCTATCAATCTGATATAAAGTATTAAATGGACGTCTTAGAGCACTACAACATAATAATATAACATTCATTGAGATTAAACAGCGACAATGATATACGACAATGCCACCAAAGCACGACAGCCATTAGCAAAAATCACACAGATTATTGCTCAGCGAAACATTATACCACAATGTTTGCATTCGCTCGACTGAGATTGAGAATAACGACGCTAAGCTATCATTAGGGCAGCTTTTTACGAACCCGATATATACAATGTGAAGTAACAAAAATTACACACATGACATAGGCTAGCGAAACATTATTGCTCGGGAAACATTATACCACAATGTTTACATTCGCTCGACTCAGAATAACATTGCTAAGCTATCATTAGGGCTGCTTTTTACGAACCTGATATAGCGAAGTAACCTTGATGCAACGACATTGCTATCACATTCATGTAGCCGCCGTCACATTATAAGCTTGATAAAGTAATGGCTATTTTCCGGATTAAATGCGAAACCGTGACATTAACGTTGAGCTAATGGCCACTAAAACCAATGACGAGAGAGTTTCTAGTGTATCCCTAATAAGATAATGGCCCGTAAAATATTACTCCTCATGAAAATTGGCTATTAGATCGAGAATACCGTCTAAGAATGTCAATGCAAAGTAAACCATGATATATCTACTGTATACATTACAATATACAACACACTCGATGCATGAACGTTTTACATAGCACAAACTTTATTTTCCCATCTGTATAAATTGTGATTTAGAAATCAGAGCTGTCGATCAGGCAACACCGCGGACCATGACCCAATCAATGCTCTCCAAAAGGATATTCATGATGATGATATAAAAAATTTTTTGAATCAAACTATTGAATAATATATTATTTATTTATTTATTTATTATTATATTTAAAGTGCTTTACAATTATCCAATTATCCAATCATTAATCAATGTAATCAGGAATGAACTAGTAATTGTTAGAATTTAGTTGTTTAGTGCATGTATTTTAACATCAAGTTGCAATAATCGTTATATTTATATACGTACATGCATTATGCATTAACCATTGTGTTGTTATCAAATGCTGTTGTTTTAGTGTGCACTTAGTGGACGTTGTTTATCTGTTTTAGTGTAAATAATTTGATTTACATATTTCATGTAAATTGTGAATTACAATTAATTACCTAATTTAGGTGTTTTTATGATGCAGTAAATTGATAAGTATTGTGTCACTACCTTTACTGATACCCAAATTGATCATCTAAAATATTTATATTTGGAAAACCATACATGGCATCAAAAGACCCTGGTTCTAAATAAATTCAATTATACTTTACAACCGCCGTGTACAAACTTTCATGCTTCTTTCCAGATCTGACCATTTTGTCCATCCCATGTTACCTATAATACCCCCCTCTATAAATGAAATTATGAATTTAAATTTCTGTATGGGACTTTCTTACCAAACCGGTCTGCAGATACGGGATCTTTTTGTGCGTGCCTTATGGAGAATTATGTAAAGTGATATTAAAAACATGGCACCTCGATTTAACGTCTCAAGCGCAAGATGTATGATCAAAGCCAACTTTATTAGTTGGCTTGGTTTTAACGGGAAACCTCGCCGAAGGCCAACAACGTGAGGCTCAATGATCCCAGCTCGTTTGACGGTACATGGCGAAAATTGGAGGCGTGCCAACATGTATGTCTCGCGTTTTCTCGAAAAGTATGGGATGTAGAACCTTCAAATTTTAGGACATGACATCGCTCGACTACATAACGGTTGTGACGGAGCCCGTTTTTTGATTCGACCTCTCCGGGGTACCTGAAGTGGGAAATTTCAATCTTGGTTTTCTCGAAATCTACTCATAGGACAACTATGAAATTTCACATGAGTAATCTCCTCCACATACTTAAAAAAATGTCCGTGCGACTTTTTCAATTTTCCACTTTTTTTCATGCGTACTGATGGTAGGCTTCTATGTCAGTAACCCATCAAAGGTATACATGGTACATGTAAGCATTACTTTCGGTTTAGTGTGGGTAAACTATTCGTCATATGATTATATTTCCTTAAAGTTACATTTATATACACAGTAATTACACACATATGCAATACATCCACAATTAACATATTGTCAATTATGCAGCTGATTACAAACACGAAATTGTCGTTTCGCGCCAAATTGGCATGTAACTGCAACTTAGTGACGTCGGTTGCATACTTTTTCGCGTCTAAGTTTAAAGGAGTGACAACGAAAACCACGATGATATAATGCAGGTCTATAGTCGGACGGTTGGTTGTGTCGGACACCTCATTATACGCTCTGTATTAATTATAATAGAGCGGAGTTGGCTTTGCAATCATTTTTCTTGGAGGAAAAATGCTCTAATACTTAATTATATACTGTTATTGTTGCAGCATCCAAAAACTGCCTGCAAAGTTTTCGGCATTTGCCCCACACCATGGCCTAAAGATCAGGTAAAAAATACAATCAAACTTTCCGCTAACAAATATACCAGACACTGTAATTATACACCTTATATTGTGTTTACAATATAAGATGACTATTCTAACTGATTTTACCCATCTAGAAGGAAAGCCTTGAAATTAAGGTACCAACTCGGTAGGAAATGGCTCGAGATATAGCAATTCATATACAGTACTGCAAAGTTATTAATGTTTATAAAAGTCTCATTACTTATGACGCACCCTGTACAACAAAGTGTAATCTCATTTTCGATGAATCATAGGCAACATGATAGGTAGCTTCATATTAATCAATTTTGAGATTCGTAGTATCAGATTTTTTTCCTAAATGACAGTTAACTTCCACCAACCTAGTACAAACATCCACTGCTCGACCCAATCTCGAGTCATTCAACAAGTGCACCTTCTGCAAAGCTTCTTTTTTCCTTTATCCTTACATTCAACAATGGGGTTACTTTTGCACCAATTATCCTCATTGCCAGGAATGACCATAAAAATACGGTCATTTTGACCCACCGAAAGGGTTTTGTCAGTCAAAAATAATTCAATCAAGAAAATTCTATTATAGATCTACATGTTTGAAACGCGTAGGAAGAACCTATAGAGGTGTGTGTTCGCCAAAATTGTGACATCGTAAAAACAAGCCAAAATATGAAGTAACTTGGCATCATCTCTGTAATTTTTATCGGTTTCAATGGAAATAAGATAGGCTAAAGAACGTTTATGTTACCTACCGAATCTCCACGCAGTGTCATTCTAGGCCTACTCCATTGGGCTCTGTCACTGCCTGAAATTTGTGTTTATTCCAACGTACAGTACATCAAACGCCCTCCCAACCTCGAAACATTCAACAACTGCGCCTTCTGCAAAGTGTCTTGTTTCCTTTATCCATGCGTGCAGCAATTACGATGTCTGAATGCATGAAATTTGTGTCTATTGCAGCTATCCTCCACCAACCTGGCACGCACATATAATGCCTGCCCCAACCTCGAATCATTCAATAAGTGTGCCTTCTCCCAAGTCTATCATTACACCCAATTCACTGTGCTGTGTGACTATATGAAATGTATCATATTTCAGCTATCCTCCACCAACCTGGCACGCACATATAATGCCTGCCCCAACCTCGAATCATTCAATAAGTGTGCCTTCTGCCAAGTCTATCATTACATCCAAATCCAATTCACTTTGCTGTATGACTATATGAAATGTATCCTATTCCAGCTACCCGCCACCAACCTAGCACGGACATCCAATGCCCGACCCAACCTCGAATCATTCAACAAATGCGCCTTCTGCCAAGTTTCCCTGGAAATCCTCAGATCCATCCTCACTGATAAAGCTCTCCAGGTATTTCATATTACAAAATATGTTTTGTACAGTAAGTTTTTATGGTAAGGCACAGGGCTCTATATGATGTCAGCAGCGTCTCAGTGTTTGTGAATGCCCCAGGACAAGAGCCCACAATAATTCAATCCAAGATCAATAAAGGTGTGTGTTTGTCTCTCTTAAAATAATATCATGTCATACCATCAAGAAAGGAGTTTACTTGGATCTTTGCAGAACATTTTAATATTGGTGCGACAATTCAATCACAGAAAGTTCCATAAGTCAGAAACCACCCTTAACCTTAATGATTTGATTAACTTGTTGTCACGGAAGAACCTTCACAATGATCATGTTTGTCTTTAAAATGAGGGGGTACTCTTGTGTATTATCAGGAGTGGGTATATACTCAGCATGCAGTACAGCCGGCTACCCAATCCCTTTTTCATTATATGAAAATCGAATAGGTTTAAAACAAAACAATATCCACCTCTAGTAAATTACTATCGATTAACTTCAATTACTACATGTACCCACTCCGATATACTGTAAAGTCTACATGTTAACTATGCTTACAGCAAGATCTGACGAATGTGTGAGACCAACTCAGATATACTGTAAAGTCTACATGTTAACTATGCTTACAGCAAGACCTGACGAATGTGTGAGACCAACTCTGATATACTGTAAACCCTATTTTAACTTTGCTTACAGCAAGATCTGACAAATGTGTTGAGCCATGAAGTTTGTCCTCTCATGAAACAATACAAGGCTGAGGTAAGTCAGTCATTGTATTATACAATTACAATACAAACAGGAAATAATATCTACTGGTTTGAGTATTGGACTGCTTTTGTCATAACACACATGGCTAAATAATTGCGGTAATTTGTCAGTTATTTAATCGTGTCTAATTTATTTGAGACATCACTTTATTATTGGAAGGACATTCCTGTCGATGTGTGATGGGTTATAACCCAGTTCACCAATTTATTCATCCTGCCTTGTCTTTGTACATGTTAGCAAATATAGAAACAGATTTGTGGAGGGCCCGAGGAATTGACATGACTTTTATTTATGAGGACCCAGCTCTTACTTTTAAATTCTGCATATCTTTATCATAGAACTTTTTATATTGCGTATCATATACTTATCATGTATCCGACCATCATATCCTATTCAACACCTCAGGAACTTGACGGACGGACGTTTGTAAACTTGGGCAATAATTTCGTCCTATGATATATTGTAATAGTTTGTTTGTATGTTACACACATTATGAAACTGTTTATGTCTATTCCTATGTGCTATTGCTATTGCTAGGGACTACATCCATTTGTATATTTCATACCTGCGCACATTATACAACAATGTTGATGTATTATTGCAGTGTGACATATTCGTCGCGGACTACATGCCTACAGTGTATGAGCTCATTGACCAGGAATTGGTTAGTTCCTGTAAAAAAATTGTGTTATTATGCCATAGTATGCTTAAACCTACTTGAGTATACTACAACATATACCTTACTGAATTTAGGAATAAAGTGTAGATGAAGATCTAGGGTATAATTTTCGGACATAGGCAACACTTTATTTCCAAGAACATTTCAGCATGCATCAACATCTATGCCAGCACAAGCTATAGTGGACATGTAGTAGCTAACTAGATGCATTGCAAGCTGCAAATCGGACATTTTTGTTATCTTTGCACCAAATTTCAACTTCGCTTCTATCATGATGTCCCTTTCAAGCACAGCTGCCATTACGTGTCTGAAACCCAAGAATAGAGTACAGGCCTACCCACTTATGTCAAACACGGGTATGTCGACCGTCCGCGTATGTCGACCGTCCGCGTATGTCGACGTAATTACCAAAGTCCCGAATTAATCCTATTACAGTCATGTTAAATCTAG
>WNLI01030901.1:0-11578 GCA_025802215.1 Wirenia argentea
TCTCTGAGCACAGGTATGTTGAAAAAGGCGTTGGTTGCTAACCCAATATTCATGGCTCTGAACCATGCCTGTCGCCATAAAATATGTAAATTGCATAGACTAATATAATTATTTTATACAGTATAGAGTTCATACCGAATATGTTATCCTTTTTTCGGCGAATTTTCGGTAAAAGTCGATGCGTGCCCCCACAGTTCGCGAGATATCCATCATCACGTGTTTCCCGGTATACCTGTCTCCAACATACACATTACGATTTCTTAATACTCACACTAAGTCTGTATAATAGTGCATTAGCCTACAGAAATCGTACACAGAATGGGATAAAATATGACAATTAAAAATGTGTAGTTTTTTGTCCTAAAATACAAGTTGACAAGTCCTTTGACAGTTCACAATTTGGAAATAAATCATATTAAATTTCACTGAAAAAAATCAGAGCCTCCGACGGGATCCGAACCCGCGACCTTATTTTTTCCAGTAAAATGTAATATGATTAATTATCATAACCACTCACTCACTCACTCACTGAGGCTCCTGCCAGGAAGGTGTAGAGACAGCACAAGACACAAAGGACCTCCAACGGCTACGGTCTGTAGCTAGGCTGGTGGCTTCGGGTAGGGACCGTCCGAGTTGGGTGAGATCTTTTTCGACGACATCACCCCATCTGGTACGCGGGGCACCACGAGGTTTGGTCCAGCCGACAGTTCGGGGATCGAAATATAGGGTTGCATGGGCTGGATGGTCGGTAGATGTTCGCTGCAGGTGCCCGAACCAACGTGATCTGTTTTGAGCGATGATACGTTGGAGAGGTGGTCTGTTGGTGCGGTTGCGTAGACTACTTCTTCATTCGAGATGCGATCGTACCAGCGGATATTGAGAATTTTGCGTTGGGATTTCATATCGAACGCACTTAGCTTTTTACACAGTGTTGTTGATATGGGCCAGCACTCAGATCCATAGAGGAGAACGGAGAGAACAGAAGATTGGTAGACTCGTAATTTCGTCCTGATGCTGATGGTACTGTGTCGCCAGAGGGGTTGCCAGAGTGAACGCCAGAAGCCAGGCCGATTCTTCGGTTTACTTCCTTTTGAAGGTCGCCAGTGTTGGTGATGATAGAGCCGAGGTACGTGAAGCTGTCAACAAACTCGACATCCTGGCCACAGACATGTAGGGATGCGGGAGAGGGGTCTTCACTAATTTTCATTAATTTTGTTTTTGTCCAGCTGGTTTTCAGTCCAAGTTTTTCCGCTTCATTGTTGAAGATGGTTAATGCTTCCTTCAACATGGCAGCATCGTCGGCATATTCTAGGTCGGTGAGAGTGTGCGTGCCCATCTCGATCCCTGGTATGCTCTGGCTGACAATGTTCATGAGATAGTCGATGATACAGTACTGTTGAATAGGTCTGGTGCAGCGACGCAGCCTTGGCGTACTCCGCTGTCGATGTCAAGAGAGTGACTCATTGATTCTGATGCAGCTGGAGGTCTTGTTGTAAAGCTGGGAGAAGATTCTGACGATTTTAGGTGGAAGTCCGACTGAGAGGAGGATATTCCATAGACATTGGCGGTCAACTGAATCAAAAGCGGCTTTCAGGTCTATGAATACGATGTAGAGAGCAGCCTTTTCTATATTCACGGGCTTTTTCAATGAGCAGTCGAATGGCAGAAATGTGGTCCGGCTTGGTTTGGTCGGCGATGGTGGTGCATGACAGGTTTGGCTCGGTTGACTGTGACCCTGGTGGATTTTCCCGGGATGGAGAGGAGTGTGATGCCACAGTGATTGGAGCAGGTATGAGCGTCTCCTTTATGTTTCCAGAAGGGGAGTATGATGCCCTGTCGCCAGTCATCTGGGATTTGTTCTGTCTCCCAGATGATGTTGAAGAGGTCGGTTAGCCATTGTATTATGTCGTCCCCGCCGTTCTTTAACAGTTCTGCTGTAATGTTAATGTTCCAGGGGCACGTCTGTTCTTTAGTTGTCACAATGCTTTTTTCACTTCATCTGATGTTATGATGTCAGTGTTGCATTCTGGCGCGTCCCTAGGGCTGACGGCTTCTTCGATGAGCTCAGCGGTTGGAGCAATGGCCATTGTATTAATTAAATATTGCAAGTGTTGGGCCTACAGTATAATGTTAATCAATTAGTACAATTTGAGTACTTTTTTTCAATTTTATGGTACAATATTTATGAGGTGATGTTGAAAACCTTATGGTGTTGAAATAAGTGAAATTCACTTGAAAATGGGGCACGGTTGAATTAAGTGACTGAGTAATGAAATAACTGAGAAGTTACTGCAGAAGGAAGATCAGGTACTATCACCGTCACATTTAAGTGACCATCCACACAGTAGAAATTAGTAGACATATGATCATAGTGATTTCTACCAATTATGTAATATTGCACAGAATCGCAGTAACTGGAGAATAGATGAAGTTGAAACAGCTTAAGCAAACGTTGTGACATAGTCGCCGCCATTGCGAACGAGGAACTAGTAGACTTTGAAGTAGGCATGTATAGATCTGGTCCTTTACGAATGTGGTATCTGATATTCATGTAATTGTGTTACATACTGTATACTCATTATAGATCTATTCTGGCAAATTGATGTAGACATGTATCTGGTCTGTACTCTTAAACCTACGGGTGTGGTGTCTGAGATTTATGTAATGGTGTCACTTAATATTTTTTTTATAGATTTATAGTAAAGCTCACCGAAGCTTTCAAATGGCGTAACGTGAATGAACACGACCACTAGTCATGTGGCATTCGGCAGGGGCTGGGAGAGTCGCATAACGATAACATGGGGGTAGACGATGGTTAGATTATAGTGGCCTGTTGAGCTTGGGGTTAATTGCCCTGATGTGAATGGCCAAGTACAGACGTCATAATAATCTCACCGCTATCGACATCCATGTCCTCGGGTCACGTTAGTCTCCTGGCCCAAACTGGATGTCACATGACTATGACTAGCGGTGATGTCATTATTTGCTGACAAAAACGATGGACATAATTTGAAAGCTTCAGTGAGCATAACTATATCAATTATTCAAATCATGTGTAAAGTTAAAATTACTATTTAAAATGATCAAAATTATCAAATTGTATAAACTGTACATACCACTGCCATGGCCCAGTGATACACCTATCACTAGGCACACCAGCACCAGACGCAAGTCCATGTCTTTTCTGCAATAGATAGATATACAGTATATTAATACATTAACATTTACATCTGTTTTCTTTGATTTTGGACATCTCAATGGGAGCGTCACATCAAGATTCAAAGGTTAATATCAAAATTGTTATTTTATTTACCGAGATACACTATAACACTGTCAATGTGTGCCAGAAATAACCTGGGTTGCTACTTGAGATGTTTTACGTTATGGTCTTCACACTTCAAAATTAATTCCTTTGTAGCCTCCAGAAAGGACTAGTAGAATTGTACACAGCCGAAGCCACACTGCATTCACTTTTTCACACGGCTGATACATGGAGAAAATTTACCCACCTAGGATGCCACCTAGGATGCCACCTAGGTCCTAGGATTGTGATCGGTTTATCGGCGTACCAGCGTCCATCGCCTTATACTCTTTGGCCAACACGACCTCATATATTTAATTTATATAAATTTGTAAATTCATATAATTACAGAACTTGTATAAAATTTAGGTGTCGTTCGACAGTGATTAATTTTTAATAACAATTTATAAGATTTTAGTATAAATGATAGCCTACTTGATAACCTACAGTAACGAAACCTTATAAAAGTTATAATATGAAAAAGTAAATATTTGATGTTGTGTAACAACCCTACCTTTGTCGTGCAGAAATGGCTGTGTAACTCGATAACGCACTTTGTAGACAAAAAATAATGACAATATTCCCCTGCACATTGTCACACCTCTTATATAGTCCTTGCAAAAACTCATTATATATCCAATTACAGCTATATGACATCTAAAGTGGACAGGTTGGGTGCCATTTTGCGTAACTCTTTGCAACTGCTGAAAACTCGTTATAGGCTCATAATTCAATTAGGTTTTGTAATATGAAACTATATGATGCAGTATTTGCAGTACGTGTGACTAACTGTTAACTCTGCCTTGCCTGGATGTAGCATAGTTGACGCTCGATTTCCTCTGCCCTAGAAGAGTCATAGATGGACCATTGCCTCTGTTCTAGAACATCACAGATAGCCTGTTTCTTCTGACCAACTATGGTCATAGATGGCAGGGGAGGCACAAGGATTTTGGTTTGGCAGGCTGTAACTGTGCAGGTTTTTTTCCGCACGCAATTCAATAAATATTAAAATGTCCCTCCCCAGAAATTGATATTTGTATTCTTGTTAAATTATGGGTGGCAATGATGGAAGACACCCCTTCCGTCTTAGTGCCGTCACTGTTAGATGCCTCGTTGTCTCTCTGGATGGGTCATAGATAGACAGCAAATTGCCCTGGACACTCTTTGTGTGGAGTCTGATAGTTGGGTCATAGTGTGGATCCTCATATACCTGCCAAATATTATTTTCTGACTTTCTTATGTGGTTTCTTACATATTTCTTACATGTTTATTAAAGTAACAAAATATTTTCTTAATGTGAAAGATAAAATACTTTCTAGGGGGTGACATAAGAATAATGAAAATATGATTCTTGATTTAAGAAATGAAAATTAGCTGTGGTCATGGTGATGTGAGGGCCCCTGGACACTTCTAGGTGTGGAGGCCCATAGCTGTGGTCATCGTGGTGCGAGGGCCCTCAGACACTCCTAAGTGTGGAGGCCCATAGCTGTAGTCATAGCGGTGTGAGGTCCCCTGGACACTCCTAAGTGTGGAGCCTCATAGCTGTTGTCATAGCGGTATGAGGGCCCTTGGACACTCCTAATTATGGAGACTCATAGGAGTGTGAGGTCCCCTATAGTCAAAGCAGTGCAATGCAATGGTCTCTGGACACTCCCGCATGAGATAACCTAAAGCACGCCTTGAACCGTTTGGGTACCATGACCTCAGATTCATATTTAGGCTAAAGGGTTAATTGTTAATAACACGTCACTTTTTCATCCGATATTACAGCCACGTTTTGTCTATTTAATTAACAGTAGGGCATGTTAACTTTGTGTTTAAATATGTCATTAATGAATGAGTGTACTGTTACTGTATGTATGGTATGGTATATTGGTATAACATAGTAATACGAAAAATGGTTTATCCTTTCAATCGTTCAAATATACAGCCAATCTCTCCATTCGTGGATCAATGTATTAAAAAAATGTGTGACAGTTATGCTCTACTACCTGTACAAATGATCATAATTTCAATCTATGTACTAAACTTAGTTTTAGTCATGTATAGATTTATTACAATAGAGTGGTAAAGTGGTGACGACATCTCCATGGTTACTGGTTCCACACAAACTTGTCAATCAAAATGTTTTTGTATCGTCGGCGTGGATTGGCCAATGTCCAATGGGCGGGAAAATTAAATTATCAAACGCAACATGCCATGGCGAGAAGTACCCAAGCTATATAAATTATGAGGAGTGGCTTGGTTTGTTTAGAACCAGTAGCCAAAATGACGCATGACTTGAGTACTCTGTGAATATTTTTTACATGCAGCCACATTATACGTACACATGGATGAAATGAAATTAATGAATGAATGAAAGGATGAAATGTATGCCACAAAACTGCCTTTCATCATGGCGGACTAACCAAATTACTGTAGTATATTATAAAACATATATTCAAAATAGACTGTAGTGAAGCCTCGATTATCCACCATCCCTGGGACAAGCCAAATTTGTGGCGGTTATAGTGTGGTGGCGGATAAAGTGGGGTAATAAAATGACAGCAACAAGTAAAGAAAAGGGAATTATGGGCTTGTACATGTAAATGTGGTGGCGTTATGTGAGGTTGGCGAGGGATAGAGGTGGCGGATAGATGAGGGTTCACTGTATATCAAAACATACAGATTTACATTGTAAGTTACATTCGTAATAAAAATATTAATGTTGAACATTGAAATGAAAACGTATAGTATTTTGCTTTTGTTTTTCCACATCTTAACTTGTGACATTTACGGTTGCAAGTTACGACAACTCCTGCTATTTTTTAAAGTGAAACTATGCCATGTCATATTTTCACCTACACAAACTTGTTTTCCCAGTATTTTTGATAAGTAGGCTGCTGTTTCGAGCTACAATTTGGTTTTGAATTTGCTTTTGATGCCCTGAGGCCTGCACACCGCCACATTTGAAATGATTTTGATCGTGATTTCTCACAAAACTAGTGGTATATGATTTATTTTTTCGTTAGCTTTTTATGGCAAACAGGCCCTCCGATTTTTCAAGTACAGTATTTCGTTCAGTTAGTTACAGTATTATAGTTTTTGCCGCAATTGGGAAGTGATAGGGTGTATATAATATCACAAATCAAATGGTGTGAATACATATATGATATTGTATAACAATATATTGTTTAATATGACAGTATTGCCATTATGCATTAACTGTATAAGATACACGTGTACTATATTATCCTATTATAAAATATGATTAACTCTATTATGATGAAAGTTGCTAATTTTGAATTTGCTAATATTATTAATAGGGATGCTGTATGCCGTCATACAGTACATACCTAGTACAGTAATAAGTATTGTGGTTGACATTGTAGCTTATCGGTATATACCGTGCATGCAATTGCATGGTAAAATATATTAATATTTATTGATTTATATGATATGACTTATGACTATAAATATTCGTACAACCATTTATAGAATTGTATGCACTAGGCTATACTGAACAGAAATCTAATTTACTTTTCAAACATTTCTTGCGAAGATATCTTGTCGAAAGACATGTCAACAGCAATAATATGGCATCTGTTCACAATGTAATCGTCACCCAATTATCTTACAAGTGATACACAAAGCATCTTCGAAGCCATAAACATTCCATGAAAAATTAATGGCAATAGTACTTTAGTACATAGTCACATAGATGAAAATTATTATGTAAAAAAAATAATCATTCATATGTATAGGCTATGTACCTTACATAATGTTATAACGCTGTTCGTTATTGTGGGTTCGAGCCATAGCACGTGCATTTTTCTATTGTGGTTTTTTTTTACCAAAGCCTTCAACACCCTCACCGCAGGACTTAGTTTCCTTCCCTATCTTCTTTCCCATCCCTTTTCTTCCACTTAACCTCCCCTTTTCACCTCTCATCCCTTTTCCCTCCATTCTCTTCCCTACCTTCTTTCATTCCCTCCCCTGCTTCCTTCCCTTCTCATCTCTTTATTCCCTCGTTCCATCCTTTCTTCTCTTCTCTCCTTCCCCTGCCCACGTATTTTACTTCCCTCCTACATCACACATACCTCTGTACCTACATATCTGACATCCCTACAACCTACAACATCACCACTCATCCCACTACCTAAATAACCCACTATCCTCAGCACTAGCAGATGTGACCCAATAATAGCCGACGTCCAGCCCACATCGGTCCGTCATCGCTGGCAGCCGACGTACATCCTTCCATACCGCCACACAACCCCCACAACCTCCATCACTCCATACCACTTCACCATCTATATCTGCACTTCCCTTCTTTCTTTCCATTTCCTTCATTCTGTTCCCTTCCCCTCATGCTTTCACCTCTCCCTTCCCTTCCTTTCACAGTCCCATCCTCCCTTTCTTCTTTCCACTCAACATCTAAGTTCTAAAACATCACACTCCCGTGACCTACATCACCCATACAACTGCACCACCTAGAGTACACCACTACACCTTCATGTGTTTCCTTTCCCTCCCTTCATCTCCCCTTACCACCCTTTCCCTCCTTTCACCCCTCCTTCTCTCCCTTCCCCATCTTCTTTCCTTCTCTCTCCCTGCTCTCATGTTGTTTTCTACCCTTCCTTCCCTCTCTCATTTGCTTTCCTTCCCTACCCTTATTTATTTCACTTCCCTCCCTATATCAGTTCGTCCATTGTCCGCCCACATACGTCCATCCCTAGTACCTACATCGGTGACATCCATCCCTCCATGTGTAAAATCTCCCTCCTCAACCATCCCACCACCTAAACTGCCACTCTACCCCCAGCACTGGCAGATGTCCCCATCACAGATCCAATAATAGCCGACGTCCAGCCCACATCGGTCCGTCTTCGCTGGCAGCCGACATACGTGCATCCATACAGTCGTGACACACCCATGACCTACAACATCGAAGGACGAACTAGTACCGAACGTGAATGGCGCTCATTTGCACGAGATATACCTACCACTGAGTATCAGGTAATTATAGTATATATTTATCCTTCTTTATCATTTTTTTTTTTCACATAGGTGACCAAAAGATATGTGGTATAGAAACTGTTGAAAATCACTTGATCTGAGCCACTTTCCATAAGGTTCATAATAGCCCAGAACCACATATTTTTTTGATGAGTTTGATGAGCTTAGAATACAACATCTCCAAATAAGTGAAACTGAATTAACATGCAATGTATCAGCCTTTTGCTTACAATAGCAGAAAATTGTGTTTATGGTCATTTTAGAACGTGCAGAATTGTATTTTCTATCACGTGCTGATTTTAGGACACGTACTATAGGCCTAACTTTGTTTTTTAGGCGGTTATTTGTAGGTTTCTTGGTGTAAATTTTGGTGTTGCTGGTGTTTTTCATTTAATGTTTATGAAATGTTTTATGTATTATATGTTTAACAATATTGTTTGCCATGAACAGGTGACAGATCTAGAACCAAGAAAGGACTATATGTTCCGTTTGCGAGCTGTGAGTGCCGATCGTGAAATCAGTCGACCGACCCCGATTATTCCCGTCTACAGATCTATTGGTGAGTCGGGTAAATCCCCCTTCTGTATCGCTTAAATCAACTGATTCAATTTTTATTTCTAGATCGATTACCTGCTAAATGCTAAACACCGTGGACAGGAATCTGCGTTGATATGCACACACATTATATTATGACAATATTCAATAATCGAGGCATTTACGACCCTCCAGCGACCCTCCAAAATAAACTCATGGATGTTGATAGCATAATGTAGGTATTACTGCATATATTACTGCATTATAATGTACAGTAACTATACACCAATTTTATCAAAGATAAGTCCTACATATCTAGGCTGTTTTAGTATTACAACCTAGGGAAAATAGGACGGTATTTATAAAAATCTATCAGTGCAATTCAGAAGGAGGGATTGTAATTGACTACGGTAATTTCTCAGTTATTTCGTCGCTCACATAATTTTCAGCAACTGAATTTCAGGGAACATCATCATAGGTATTACTACAAACATGACAATCGATCACATATAGGTATACGTGGAAATTATTATTCATCCAGTTGTTTATCATATTGAAAATTTATAAATATGATACTGGACTTACATAAGTACGTACGTCACTACGTTTCAGCCACCTCATGTGGCTTTCTTCAGGCGAATGAGGCAGGTGGTGGCGCGTCATTCGCCTGAAGAAAACCACGCGAGGTGGCGGAAACGTAGCGACGTACATACTTATGTAAGTCCAGTATCATATTTATAAATTTTCAATATTTGTAAGGCTAACCTTTTAGTAGACAGTCCCATATCCTCATCACTAATGGGCCGACTGATTGCACTTGCCTGTGGATAGTACACAAATATGAGTACACATTATACGGGAACTGATGGAAGCACATCTGAATTCTAATCATAGGATTGTGGGTTCGAGCCACATGATGTTGAACTGAAAGGTGTGGATTCAGAGGCAGTAGCAGAATACTACGAAAGCACAAAATTGCCACTGAAATCACAGAGAACTCTGAGCACCTTCGTTATTCCTAGTCTTAGACAAAGTACAACCAATGTTATCAGAATTGCACACAAAATCCCATGTAAAACTCATCAAAATCATATAAGAGTATAATAAGACAATAATAACAGTACCCGAATGAAAATTAAGATTGAAAGAGTTGGATACCACTCCATGCACGGCCAATCGGTAATCAAAATAATATTAGCTGAAGACCCGTTAACTGTACTGTTACATATTAATTTGGAATTTATTCATCTTATTATTCATAATAAAATATATAACTGGTTACCTTATCGAAAGCAACTTTAGGTGACTTTGGCAACAACACATGTGGTTGTGTGATTCGGTATGGGATAGGTGTGCTGATTGGAAGAGCTGGATAACCCAATGGTTGGTAATTTGACAGTAATTTAATCAAGTTAGGCTATATGAATAATATTTACCTGATCAAAGGCAACTTTAGGTGACTTGGGCAACAAGACATGAGGTTGGGTGATCCTATAAGGGTGAGGAGATTGGAAGAGCTGTATCACTCCATGGTTGGTGATGTGGCAGTGGTTGTCAGCCAGCTGTAGGTACACGTTCTTGGCTCGGATGGCTGCATCTCCGCTCAGCTGACACTCAAAAGACCCAGTGATGTGGAGACTTGAAGAACTACATAATAGTGATATATATCATAAAAAGTTTTTATTAAAAACCAGTTACCTGAGCAACTTTGGGTGACTTTGGCAGTAACACATGTGGTTGGGTGATACGGTAAGGGTGTGGAGACTGAAAGAGCTGTATCACTCCATGGTTGGTTGTTTGGTTTACTAGGTATCTAATACTGATGTAACCGGTTACTGTACCTGATCGAAAGCAACTTTAGGTGACTTGGGCAACAACACATGTGGTTGTGTGATTCGATAAGGATGGGGAGACTGGAAAAGCTGGATCACTCCATGGTTGGTGATGTGGCAGTGGTTGTCAGCCAGCTGTAGGTACACGTTCTTGGCTCTGATAGCTGCATCTCCGCTCAACTGAAATACATACATCAGCAACATGTGTGGTTGTTTTTGTAAAATGATTTAGGTTTACTTTGCTTATACGTATTTTCACAAATTTGTACAGTAAAAACAAAAAAAAAGATTATAAAGTCACTATTGGCCAATAGTGATTAGAATATTATAAAAGTGTGCAAATGTAGTGCATGCAGGAAGCACATATGGGTCAACACAAATGCTCACTCATTATTGAACGCAGAAAATGAACAGGCCCATTTGTGATATGTTGAGCATACATCCACAAATTTTTCGCAGTTGAAATTCACGCTATCACAAGGAATTTCGCCTGCAGTGCTACCCTACATGCAGACCGCATGCCCTATTATGGGCGGATAGCTTAGACGGGACTCGGGAGTGTATCCGTTTTGTAAGCAGAATGTCATGGGCTCGAACTTCGAACCCCGACCGTGCTAATCTGACAGGTTGTGGGTTTAACTCCCAAACCGAGCTATCCTTGGGCAAGGCAGCATACAGTAACTATAGCCTCGGTTCACCCAGCTAGAAATCGGTACTGATAAGTGTTTCTGTGGCAACACGGAAATTTGAGTTGGTGGAGCACTGCGTCACTAGGGGAATGCTAGCGCTGAATGGAGCCCTAGTTACTTATTCAGTAACTATTGTAGCTACAACGTGGTGTACTGTACCTTGTATCCAAAAGTGAGGTCAATCAAATGGTGCAGCCTCTCAGACACATAATCACTCTCCAGTG
>WNLI01031012.1:0-11575 GCA_025802215.1 Wirenia argentea
TTCTATCGGCAGCCAGTGGAGATCGTCAAGAACTGGGGTTATATGATCTCGTCGTTTGGTGTTTGTCAGTAGCCTGGATGCGGTCTATGTATCAGGAGTAGTAGGATCGGGTGGGATGCTTCTGTCTCGGTGTCCTGTAATTGGTGTTAGATGTAATGTGGTGTAAACTGTAAAGATCGTTGGATAGGCAGTTAGTTGATTTTGCAATGTAAGGATGTATGTCAGCATTATCAATGATTTCTAATCGGTGACTGGCCTACGGGTTGGGTTTATGAATCCAGTTCATAAATCGTTACATTAAACTTGTTAGGGTTGCGAGTTCAGTAATGGATCAGAACAAGAAGCGGTACAGAGGATGTGGTAGTATTCAACTAGGGATAATATCTGCTGTATCTGTATTTATAGAGCAAATTTTTATTGAAAGATGCTTGGGCATCGGAGACAATCCTGCCATTTCACTGGCAGGGTTCAGTACTCAGCAGATCCATCACAAGACCATATAATAGAACTGGACGATGAGATGATCTCTTTGATGAAATACTAACGGTAGCCTACAAGTACTAACGTGAAAGGTGAGGAAGTCGTTAGGCATCTGGGGAGGTCCCGCCATCTCACTAGCACGGTTCAGACGCAAGAGAAGTAGATCCATGACGAGACCATAGAACTGCACGATGAGGTGATCTCATTGTTTAATCGAACACTAACGACACAGGTAAAACTTTCTCAACACAAGTCAGACAGGTAATGGTACTAACGTGAAAGGTAAGAAAGTCGTTAGGCATCTGGGGAGGTCCCGCCATCTCACTGGCACGGTTCAGACCCAAGAGCAACAGATCCATGACGAGACCGTAGAACTGGACGATGAACGAGGAGAACTGACAACCGCGGATGATCCCGTACGAGTTTGTGTGGTTCATGTCCTGCAAGTAAAAATAATTCACAGTAAACTTGTGCGTTATATTATATTTCACTGAAAAAGAACAGAGCGTCTGCGTTATCGGAACCTGTTACGTTCTATTTGCTGGACAAATGCTCTACCTACTGAGCTATAGAATCCCGACGTCTAAAGAAAAATCAGGGGTGCATCTTTTACAACCAATTGTATACCATACACCTACACAAAGACGACAGTAAGAAGTGTCTTTGACGTGGGGTGGATATAAATTAAGAGGTTGTATTTTGATGTATGAATTTAACGTGTTAATAAGCCATTCAATGCTGTGTATGTACCGGTATAACGTACATCTGGTGTACCCAAGTAGAATTTGTGGTTGGTCAGATTAATAAAGTGTTGAAATATTTCATGGTGCAGTTTAAGCAACTTGGTTATACAAAATTGGTTATAAAATGTCAGCACACACTATTTTGGCTCAGATTTTCTTGCATAATATCATGAAATCTGTAAATTTGTCGTCTATATATAAACTTGTCAGCAAATTTGCTGATGAGAGTTCAAACCTACTTATTTTAGTTTTGTTTCAGCTCATTTTGTAGTTGATGAAAATGATTTTAGAAGGCAATCATTGGCAAATAGTCGCGGGTTAGGCCTTCAGGCAAGTCATTCTTGCATAACAAGAACAGTAATGGACCTAGGGCTGTTCCCTGGGGGACCATATGTTACAACTTACAAGGACCAGTCAGATGACTTTGCAATATTTTCATTGTCTCGTTACCTTGTAGTTGATGACAATGTTGTTCTTGGCCGTCATGTAATCAGCAATGTTGTGGTCCACAATGAGACGTAGAAGACGATTGAGGACTGTCAGATCAATTTTCTCGTACATCTTCTCGAAGTTCGTCTCCATCATGACGTTGCATTCGCCCTCGGCCGTGTCCCAGATGTCTTGGAGGTTGTTGATACCTGGAGGGTGTAAATTATTTGTAATTACTAATTAGTTAATTAAGGTAACATTTATAAGACAATGACAGTGATATCTGTCATCTTCTCACAATTAGTCGGCCGTGTCCCAGATGTCTTGTAGGTTGTTGATGCCTGGAAGGTGTGAATTTGTAAAGAAATGTTGAACGTAATAGAACAATAATGACACAGTAGAGTTATTTCTCATTTTCTCGAAATTAGTCTCCATCATGACGTTGCATTCTCCCTCTGCAGTGTCCCAGATGTCTTGTAGATTGTTGATACCTGCAGGTGTAAATTTGTAATTAAGGTAATACTGTAAGGTAATAATTAAAGTACTTAACGTAATATTCAACGCAATATGACAATAACGACACAGCACAGTTATTATCATCTTGTCTCCATCATGACATTGCATTCGCCCTCTGCGCTGGCCCAAATGTCTTGTAGATTCTTGATACCTGGAGGTGTAAGGTGTTAATAATTACAAATGAACAACATAATATGAGAGTAATTACAAATGCTCATATTGTCAATAATATTGTCAGTCATAATGTTAGAAGTTAGTTTCCATCATTACGTTGCATTCGCCCTCTGCAGTGTCCTAGATGTCTTGGAGATTGTTGATACATGGAAGGTATAAATTTTCAATTAAGGTAAATATGTAATTAATGTAATGTTGAATGTAGGACAATAACGACACTGTACAGTTATATTTCATCTTCTCGAAGTTGGTTTCCTTCATGACGTTGCATTCGCCCTCCGCAGTGTCCCAGATGTCTTGTAGGTTGTTGATGCCTACAAATTTCAGGTGTAAATGTGTAATTAAGGTAAGTACAGTTATTCATCATCGTCTCAATGTTGGTCACCATCATGACGTTACACTGTAGTAATTATGTCTTTAAGATTGTTGATGTCTGAACATACTAATAATCTTTGATAAGATTGCAATGGTCCTCAAGCGATGCAGCATGTAATATTACATCTCACAGCTAAACGTGCTCAAATTTGAAACAATAATTTGAAACAAAATTACATAATAATCCTAGTGCAATTTTTGTGGTAATGCCTTGAGCATAGCTGATAGAGTATGCATCCAGATGTTCCGCTTCTACTTTAACTTTCTGCCGAAGTCAGAATTGGGATTCTTCTTTCTATTACAGTATCTTTCCACTCAACACCATACCTCAAATGAGAAGAGCATGCCTTTACACTATTATACATACTGTAGAGCTTCTAGAAAATCACTTCAGCCTGAAGTATTTAGGTACAAAATCATTGAACACAATTTATTGCCAAGATAAAACCACTGACCTTGACACCACTTGTAGACGAGGAGCGGCGGTGGTTCGGAATCTGCAGGTTTGATCCAGGGAGGGAAGAGACGTCGTTTGTCTGCCTCGTACCACAGATATTGGTCAAGGTAGGCATCGGTGATTTTCTCTAGAGGTTCGACATCATACACAGGGACAAGATGGGAGTACAGGTCCATGAATTCTATGCCCACCTGGAATAAGAAGCATAAATTACTGAGCATGCGATGCAACATAATCACGAGATAGCGTAAAAATCATGGACCGTGAAACTAATACTCTGGCATGTACTGTAGCATCAAAGAATCAATTTGGATCAGGCGTGAACCAACAACGATGAGTGATCAAGGGGGCTATGAACTGAGTCACGTGTGGGAATCTACAGGGGGTTACCAGAAAAAAAGAGCCCCCATAGATTGAAACACGTTAAAAGCGTAATAAAAACTTTAATATATAAGGTATGGACACTAAACTTAAGACATATGTATACTATTCGGTTGCTAATAAAATTTGATACCACTGTCTGTAAAAGGTCATAGGTCACAGGCAGATTTCCTTAAGAAAAATGCTGATTTGTGTAATTGTCCCCCTTCTAAAAGATAATAATGAATTTGGAACCATTTTTACTCATATATGTTAGCAGTAGGTCTCTCAACTTTAATAATTTTTTTTTCTAAATCCATGGTCAATGTTACGTATTACGTAAGAACAAATTTTCATTTTTTTTAAAGCGTCTCCACGACCTTGACCTTTGACCTTAACAATATTTTCTCTCCATTTGTTATTACTAACCTAATATCAAACATATTGGTAAAATTTAGTCTTTATATCTGTTATAGTAAAATTTATATTACATTATAAGTGTCAGTGATCAAAGGTGGTAGGGGGCTCTTTTATTTTGGTAACCCCCTGTATAAGTTAAACTGCTGTAAGACAACCAATAAACCAATGGTTCGTCCTACACCAGTCCTGTCTGTTGACACGGAGCAGAGTTTGTGGTGAATCACAACTCCCACATCCTCACAAGAATGTCACCAGGATGTGGGATGCATGAGTAGATACGTATACCATAACTGGATATAAAACTATAATAACTAGTACTAACCTAAACTAAACTAAACTAAACTAAAGAATGTCTTACCTGATATCGGCCAGACATGAGCTGACTCCGAGACGGTGTACAGATCGGCTGGATGTAGTAATTCTCCAACCTCACCCCTCCGTACGCCAGACGGTCAAGGTTCGGGGTTCGAATCTGGCTACCATGGTAACCGATGTCGTTGTAGCCGTAGTCGTCAGCTAGGATGAAGACGATGTTGGGTTGTTTGGCGTGAGTGATTGTAGTGACGATCAGCAATACCAACAGATGTACGATGCTGCTACCCCGCGAGGTAATTTTAAACATCATCGTTCTCGCTATTTGACAACCTTTACGCGGCAATACTAGGTATATATGGTATTTATTTATAAATGGAAATTATATAGGCTAGTCCAAGTGGTATAACCAATTATTAATACAGTGTATACCAATTGTATGTATCTTGCTTATAATGTGTATACGTACATTATACATAGTCTATTATATTTTACGTTTCATACGAATTATTATTTTCTATATAAACCTATACACGTATAATTTTGTTACTGGATGGATTAAACGATCCAGTAATACCATAGCCTGCACACATTACATTTATTACGCTTCAATGAATAACTATAACCATGGTACTACTGTATAGATTATAATATATAGAGGCTTATAAATATACCAATTATTCCAAAGCAATTATATGTAAGCAATTCGATTCACAACCATAATAGTGTATCTATATCCCTAAATATATCTTGGATTTTGGACCCGATATAACAAAATTATCAATAGATTATCACATGTGTTACACCGTAGCCTACTGTATATGAAAGCAAATTGTGCATCATAGACTATGATATTTTGCACGAAAAACTACATATATATTATAATAATAGCCTATAGGACGTTAGCCAGAATTCATTTTTATAGAATCGCTGTGACACATGGTATGGCATGGTTCAGTGACTGGGTCAATCGAAATAACCTACAGTGAAAGTTTACATTCCGCACCCATCTAACGTTGTATAAATTAATGTGCACTTACATACACGGACTTGTACATGTGTACGAACGGACGTTTTTGGCTCTGCACAACACCTGTAAACAATTACTGGGACGGTGCCGTGGCCACATTATCCTAATACGGAACAATATTATGCCAATGTTGTGGCGAAACCACAGCTGACGTCGTGCTTAGTGATTACGTGATATTCGACGTCGTGGCGACGTAGTTTTGCATGGCAGAAAAGACGCTGTGACGACGTAAATTTAGACGTCGTATTTACGTCACAACATTGTCATACGTCGTCAGGTATTATATGAGTGGCGGTGTTGAAAAGAGGTGTTGGTGGGGTGATGTAAGAGGCGCAGTGGTGGTGTAAGAAGCGTGATGGTGTAATAGGTGGAGATGTAAGACTAAGAGGTCCAGTGGTGGTGTAAGAGGCGTGGTGGTGGTGGGGTAACAGGCGTGGGGTGGTGTAAGAGGCGCGGTGATGGTGTAAGAGGCGTGATGCTGTAAGAGGATAATGGTGTCGGGGGCGTGGTGGTGTTGGTGATGGTGGTGTAAGAAGAGCGGTGGTGTAATGGACATGGTATAGGCTGTGTGTCACGTGGGGTGTAAGAGGGGCTGGGTAGGATGCATGGTGGTGTAAGATATTCGACGTCGTGACGACGTAGTTTTGCATGGCAGAAAATACGCTGTAACAACGTAAAGTCATACAACGTCGGGTAGGCCTCTATGTGCGTGGTATTGAAAGGACTGGTGTTGGTGGTCTAAGAGTGGTGATGTAAGAGGCGTGGTGGTGTAAGAGGTGTGGTGGTGGGTGTAAGAGGTGTGGTGGTGGTGTAAGAGGTGCCGTGGTGGGTGTAAGAGGTGTGGTGGTGGTGTAAGAGGTGTGGTGGTGGGTGTAAGAGGTGTGGTGGTGGTGGTGGTGGTGTTGTTGTTGTAAGGGACATGGATGGTGGCATAAGAGGCAATTTGATATGTAACCGTGGTGGTGTAACAGATGCCGTAGTTGCTACATCTTGTAAAGCTGGCTTACACAGTATGTAGCCTACATATAGATTACACATGTATTACAAGAACACTACTCAGTGTTTAGAGACAAAACAACATTGATTTTATTATCGATGTTTAACAATGATAGTTTTCTAACATTTTTCATAACCATGTCAGACATAAGATATTATCTGGTCAATATAATATAACCTATTTTCAAGTTGCAACTACTGACAAAATGATATATCAAATGCCTTAGTAAGTTACTGCATTTGCATAATTACAATATTTGTTACAGTTTTAATATACCCTAATAGATTTACTATACTGGACAGTCTATATAAATTCATAATTATAATATCATAATTCATGGTCAAATTTGGTGGATATAATTTTTACTGCATGTACCTACACAAAATATTGCTAACTAATATAGCGATAATTTAAGGTAAATTAGTACTAAAATAGGGAAAATATTTAGGAATGAAATCAATCTATAATTGTCATATCAACCTAGATTTACTGTTGACAAAATTTGGTCTACTACAGTACCTGTATAGGCTATGTTTGCAATGCTAACTTTATGGTAAATTCAGTTCATTCAGATAGCTTAATTTTGTGTGCCACTTCTCAAATATCCATGTATGGCTATAAACAGATATAATCCAGTGTGCTAGTCAATCATAAACTTTTGCACAAAGAGTAACATTTTTACATCCGCTTACAAGCGGATATTTATTGAGTGAGGAAACAGCCAAATATCCAACCCAACAAAATTGGAATGTTAGTATTTTAAGAGACCACCTGAATATGCAACTGTTTTATATTATACATTTAATTTTACTGACATTTCATACATATTAAACATACATACATTACCATTCACATTATAGAACATCCTTGAACACATACATATAATTTGAACATACAATCATACATGAACATTATCTACTTAATTTGAAGATAGCACTTTACTATAATATTTATGTTACTACATTCAAGGATGACTGTATAGTAGACTTATGTACATAATATATACACCATACATGTGATGAATATTATGTACATGGCTATAAAGCCAATGATGTATTTACAATGACTAGGATCATGGATTATTGAAAATATCAACAATAATGTACACAGTAAGATCAGTAATAATAGTCGGTATTACAAATGAATATTTAGTATGAAAAAATATCAGTAATACAAACAATTCATTAAAAAATATATATAATAGACCTACAACATAATTGCCTTTGAAATCAAAAGAGATACTTTGTAAAATGAGAATGTCGGCTTTGTGTATAATTTGTTCCTATAGTTTTCATACCAGACATTTTTTTCAATACAGCTACACTAGTAAATACAATAATGTTTTTAAATTGTATTCCTACAACGGAAAATTTTGTCACAGAATAAAGAAATGTTGATTTACAATGCAAGCAACATTATGAATGTACTATATCCACATTATCTGGCATACACTAAAGTATAAAACATATCAAATAAACAACAAAAATGGAATTAACAAAATATGTTTAGCACAGATCAAGAATTTCACATTCGAACACAATTTTGTATACTGAAATTTGATTTTTGTATTCAGTAGTAAGGTAAACCGGAGTTTGTCCTCAAATGTAATTAAACAAAACAATAGTTTTATATACCTACTTAAAACACGACAAAATGCACACATGCCCTTTTTCCTAGAGCAGTACGGCCCACCGCAGTGTTTACACTACAGAAAATTTGAGCTGCGCCTAGTCATGCTACAAACCATAGTGTAAACGCGACTTAAGTTATAAGGAATTCATCTAATCATAATCAATGCCCATATCACAAGTCTATTGCAAGAATAACACAATAACAGAGATAAAGTAAACAAACCTATCCGCCAGAACCGAATTATGACCCTGTTTTAGCGGCTGGTTAACAAAATTAGTGGATTTCAGTGATCGTTACAATACTTGTCGATTTATTGGATTAACTAGGCGATTAGTATGTTTATAAGTAGTAGACTTCTTTCTTATCTACTCTAGTCTAAAGGGAAGTGATAAAATTTAATCGAGATTTTTATCAAAGGGGCATCACCAATTTTCATGTCACTCCAAGAATATGTATACGTATACTATCTCTCAAATACTGTACCTACAATGTTAGCTGTATTAGCCTGTATGCTTATTTGTGTATCCTAACATATCCAAAGCACATTACTAGATCATTTAGGTTGAATGCCGCATGATCGTATATCCTTTACATGCCAAAATCTGAAAACCATGACATGTAACTTTTACTACATGCACTTTTCACATATTTTGGCGCGTATATATGATACAGTATACAGTATTCCATGCAATGAATGTATAATAATATAGCAAGTATATGGGATTATTTGTGTATTGCAAAGTGTACCAGTGACAAATCATTAGATTGCATAACATTTCTTGGGATTTCGGATATAGTGTTGTCAAATCAGTCAAATTAAATAATCACACACAAATGCCGGGATCTAAAATCTAGATACAATTATTGAAAAAATTACGTTACATAGGATTAAATCGCCATTTAGAAATTGATCATCTTACTTTAAGTTACAACAACACAGAGCTCACAATGAAACAATGGGGATATTTGAAGTCTGAGTAATACAGTATATCTGCTGAACCAATAACAACGAATAAAGGCAGTTTCGATCTTTGGTGTAAGTAATAATGCACCGTTACATAACATAAGTCTATATAGTTGTCTTTGTGAATTATTTTATGTATTATTATTTAACATACAGTAATACGCTATTGAAAATCATAATTTTGTTGATAAATTTTTTCTTAAAGTTTTTGATAAATATGTTTTGAACAGGACAGGAGTGTTGTATGACATTATACTCTACTGTGAATACTGAAGTATAGCTTCTTGCTACAGTGTTTGAGAGTCCGGGCATGAGGATAGTTCTATCTAAAATAGTAATATACTATATTGTATCATTCTAAGGAGTTACAAATATTGACAAAATTGTGGTATGAATCTGGGATTTCATGCAGATCGTCAAAAGAAATTTCAGTCATGAGACATGTGTGGACGCATATTTATGTACGTTTACTCGTTCATAATATAAGATCACTTTCAAATTTACTTGAAAAGTAACAAGTAAATGATGCTAGAGCAAAATTAGAATGGATGAATCTTGATAAGGATATAGGTATGCATGAAATATATGATATCAGATCTAACGTTGACACAGCCCTCTGTCCATGTATGTTAAACAGGAAAAAAATATACAAAGAATGCATTGAACGTTAGAACTTTGTGACAGTGTAATATTATTATTGAACTTCCATAGAAATAGATACTAGTACAGTATAATAAACGATTAACAATCAGTCAAGGAGATTGATTCACGGCAGTTTTGGTTACGTCATATGCATATATCAAAGGACTGAGTGAATGTCAGTAAGTACTGTAAGTACAGGTAAGTACGGTATTGTGCGACCTGGTAATGTTAAGTCGTGTTTCCACGGCAGATGAAGAAGGTCATGATCACAGAACAGTCAAGTTTGGTCAATATTTAATTGAATAAAGTCATATTTATACAGATTTCGGAATTGGATTTCACGAACTATTAACAGATTTAACCTGAAATTTTCGGATATGGTTGCAGTCATTGCACTCAATATACTACTGTCTGTAGTTGTAAGTGATACAGGTATGTACTATGCATTACGCATTCGTTGGTTCATGTCTTATCAGTAGGTAGAGAGAACCACTGTACAGCTCGATGTTTATGCGGAGCTCTGACGCCTTCCCCGATATGTCAACTACCGGTACTGTATCAGTTTATCACATGCCATTCCGTGACGTTGCGTCCTAGCTATACGTATCTGTGCAGTATTCGTGCTTCCATGTTCGTTCGAGAAGGTGGTGATCAGGACATATGACATTGCATACTAGCTATACGAGAGACATATCTGTGCAGTAGTCGTGCTTCCATGTTCGTTCGAGAACGTGGTGGTCAGGAGACATGACATTGTGTCCTAGCTATACGAGGGACGTATCTGTGGTTCCACGTTCGTTCGAGAAGGTGGTGGTCAGGAGATTAAGGCAGAAAAGATCACAGAGAACAGACATCACAAGTAGTGCGGCGTATCTTGACCGGTTAGAAGGCGGAATATAGAAGTAGGCATTGTCTTCATGTGGATCTGAAAGAGATGTGATTGGTTATTTGGTTTGATACGGGGACGGTGATTGGTAGATGTGATAAGGTGGAATTTTAAGGTATGCATTGTCTTTTAGAAGAAATGATGTGATTGGTTATTTGGTTTGTTACAAGGATAGTGATTGGTAGATGTGATGGCGGAATACAGTATAGAAGTAGGCATTGTCTTCATGTGGATCTGGAACGGACAGTTTGATTGGTTATTTGGTTAGTTACACATACAGTGATTAGAATATGTGAGAAGACAGAATGGTGAAGTAGACATTGTGGATCTGGAAGAGGTGATGTGATTGGTTATTTGGTTTGTTACAGGGATAGTGATTGGTAGATGTGAGGAGGAATAGTGAAGTTGACATTGTGGATCTGGAAGAGATGATGTGATTGGTTATTTGTTTTGATAGAGAGCAAGTGATTAGTAGATGTGAGGGCAGAATACAGAAGTAGCCATTGTCTTCGTGTGGATCAGTAACGGACAGTTTGATTGGTTATTTGGTTTGTTACAGGGATAGTGATTGGTAGATGTGATGAGGAATAGTGAAGTTGACATTGTGGATCTGGAACATATGATCCGATTGGTTATTTGTTTTGATAGAGAGCGAGTGATTGGTAGATGTGAGAGCAGAATATTGACGCAGGCATTGTCTTCATGTGGATGTGAAAGGAACAGTTTGATTGGTTATTTGGTTTGTAACAGGGACGGTGATTGGTAGATGTGAGGGCCGAATATTGAAGTAGGCATTGTCTTCATGTGGATCTGGACAATGATTGGTTGATGTAGTTATGTACATAATCTGCAACAACTATCACAGTTAAAACGAGGAATTTGAAGTAAAAATGGTTACCAATCCTGTAAAATTGGTATCGACCATCTATCATACATGAGGATATAAATGTACGAAGTACTGCAAGCTTTCACCTTCATCATCATCATCATCTTTGTAATGGTGAAAATCAGTCTACAAGAAAATAGCAGATAATGAAAGTGGCGATTTTTTTGACAGATTGGTGCAGGAAACGATCCACATACTGTCACCATGGATATGCTCGCCTAAACCTAACCTTGACACGGATATAGAATTTAACATCGCTGCCTTGATTATTC